>NW_019059569.1:952820-967079 GCF_000696155.1 Zootermopsis nevadensis
AGTGTAAAATTTAAAAGTTTCATTGTTGTCATTACAGCTAGCTAACTCCATGCAACAAGGTCCTTCTTGAGGAGTTAACAGTGTCCTCAGGTAGACAAGAAATCCCTGCATTTTATGGATCCCCTTAGTTCTTTACCAAGTTTACAAGAGCGTGTCACTGGTTCCCAACCTGAGCCTCATGAATACTATCCACACTCCCAAACCTTATATCCTTAAGATCCATCTCAAAATTATCCTCCCAAATATCATTTAGTCTTTTGAGTGGTCCCTTCCTTTCAGGCTTCCCAACCAATTTTCTTGCACATTTCTCATCTCCCCCATTTGTGATATATGTCCCCACTCATCTCATCTTCCTCAGTTTAATCAACGTAATAATATCTGGTGAAGAGTATGAACTACAAAGCTCCTCACTTTTCATATTTAAGGAAATAAAATAATGTGGCACTCTTAAAAAACATTTATACATGAGACATAGATTCCGTCAGAGTCGAGGTTTCTTAGCATGGTCCAAATTTGGACTGTGGTAATCTGAATGCTGATGCCATGTTGTCTGCCTCATTCTCCCCTGAAGATGGAGGCAATTCGTTCCTCCAAAATGCTGGTCCTTACATTTAAATTTATATTTCTTTTGGCATGGAATTTCTCTACAGAAACAAGCATTAAACACATTAGGCATTTGGTATGGTGCATTTATGCCAACCAAATAATTTCTAAACAAAATATTATAATTTATCTGTAATATATATATATGAAAACTGGGATAGCTCAGTCAGTATAGTGATTAGCTGCAGGTTGGATGTCTGGGGTTCAATCCCTGATGGGAGCAGAGGATTTTTCCTCTAGCCTCTACATCAGACTGGCTCTGGGGCTCACCCAGCCTCCTGTCCAATGGATACTGGGGTCTTTCCTGTGAGTAAAGTATGGCTGGGGCGTGATGCTGACCACTCACCCCCATCTAGTGCCAAGGTCAAGAAAGAGTAGGAGCTATCCACTCCCCCCAAGCGCCTGCATAGGCATAAAGCAAGACGTAAAAAAAGAAATACACACGCACACACACACACGATGGAGTGAGTAAGCACCTCTGAAACATCAGTCAATTTCTACCAGACTACATAGAGTGTCACGGAAGAGTAATCCTCATACTCTTTGCAGTGAGAACCTGAAATATTACAAGAAATGAAAACAAGAACCAAAAGAATGACATACTAACTTGCCTGTTGTTATTACCAACACTCATGACTGTTCAATGTATCTGATCTCTGTGCCTGTCTATGCAGCACTGAAGCAGCCAATTTCTGTGGTGAACTGGTCTACCATTATGTTACCCCAATGGTAGGAAGAACGCCTGTGAACTGCAATGTTAGCATGATATTCCTTATATCTACACAGTTTTATCAGTTTAAGATCCGAGGGAAAGGAAAGGCATGAACATCAGTAGTGGGGCAGTTCGCGTGGTCTTGAACCTGACACCTTTGGTACAGAACACCATCATCCCCATCATTCATCCTATTAAGCCAGTAATCAACTGAGCAACTTCAATTGTAAAGAAGAAAAGATACATTACTAAAATATAGTTTTGACCACATAAAATCTGCATTTGCGTAACTAACCAGTCCCAATCGAAGTCTGAATTCGCGTAAGGAGTAAGAACCACAGACAGCAATATTTTATTATTTAGTGGAGAAAATTGCAGTACTACCAAATAAAAAACTTTTATTTTACACTACATTTGTACAGATGAATTGCTGCAGACATTACAATATATTTCACATCTCAGCCACACTTTGTCATTAGTATAAAACCTCACTTTGGACACACACTTTTGTACCTCCAGTAACAAAACCTATTAGGAACGTACAGACTTTCACTCAATAAATATTTTAAGGACTTATCGAACTGCATCGTTTTCAAGAAACAAACAACTTTTAGATAAATATCACCTGTCTTTATCCAACCTTTACTGAGATTAATATAAACAGAGCAATCATTCTCACAGTCACAACTTAAGATCAAAGGACAAGTGTCTGGAGGTATTGTCTAGGCACAATATGTTTAAACACTGCTCGTTCAAGGTGGGGACTGCTTTGATGCCTAGCTCGTACAAATACCGTAACAGAAAAAGTTCACATCAGCAAATCCATTTATCTCATAATGAAATAAATATAAGAATCCTCATCAAAGGAAAGAAGCCGTCAAACATAAGGGGAACACTTCATAATCCTACATGGTCTTAAATACGTATGAAAAAATATATTAGTATAAATATTTGTATTTACACAGGCATGCAGTCACACACGTGTGCTTGCTGTCTGACCTTATAAGTATCATATTGCACAATTATATTTACAAAGCTCAGTTATGGGAACTTCAGAGATTGTGCCAAGCTTATTAAACTGGTTTATATCTAAATCATCATGAGGGCGCTTGATGATCCCAATATAAAAACTGAAACTGTCTGTCATCCGCCCATGAAAAGGTAGAACCCTTGGTGGAGTGTGGAGGGGGGCCAAAACTATAACAACATTGTAACATACTGAAAGATGACAAGATTAATAAGCCAAGTCTAAAAAATGGTCTGAATAGCCACGACTTTCTAGAATAAAAACACCACAACTATGTGCCAAGGCTCGAGAACTCATTAGTCTAATACAGGTCGATTTGATTCAGTGTTTCACTCCGTGACAGGGCTGCCTGTATTTGTCAACACACACAAAAAGCACTTCATACAATGTCTGTACAAACATTTACAGTCCATTATGCCAATTTTTAACATTCAGCAATAATAGTTCATTGATAACTATTCTTTGTTCATGAAACCTATAAAGTGGATAAAAATGTGGACATGGCAATGGGTGAAGGGGTTATAAAATTCTGATTTCCACTTACCACAACTGACAACCAGCTAGTGACCCATTAATATTATAACTCATACATGGTATCATTGTGTGTATACTCTGTTATTTTACTGATTTCCTGTCGGTTTTGCTGCTAAAAGGAACAGACATAAAGCGTGAACTTTGCTTTTTGTAACTTCCCAATCTGGTGGTCATTAGAAGGCCTGTATTATGTTGATACCTGCCCTGTCCACAGCCAATGTGAGCAAAATATAGTATCACAACCAGCAAGTCAAATTGTTGATAATGGTAATCAATACAAAGCAGAGGGTCAGATTAAATATGCAAACAGATAAATATGGCATCCCACATCATATCATGTGCATTAAGTGCAAAGAACATAAATAGCCTATATTTCATGTGGTTTTATATCTTTTCAAAATTTGTCACTGAATAACATTTCAGACAGTGAGTCTACTCAAATTTTAAAAGACAAACATCACCATTTGCATAATGCTAGGGTGACCACCTGAATTTATGATCATATATTATAAACTGCAGAATAAGAAAAGCAACAGGAACAATTTTTGAGACTTGGAAAGCAACTTAACAAATAACAGTACGAGAGCTCTAAAGAAGGTTTTGAATAAGAAATAAGAATAAGATGGAAAATGTAGGAGAATTGACAGTTTGTATGTCATGTCTTGTATGCAATATGAAGAATGCCAAAGATCTCTTCCTTGAGAAATGAAATGTTTCCCATAAATTTTAGTGTAGACATAAATAACAATCTTAAAATCCATTCAACAGCTCCAAAATGAATGTGCAGATGGATAAACAGACATGATATTCCCATTTTATGTTAATTTTATGCACTTTATGCAAAGAACACATAAAAATACCTATGTTCATTGTCTTGCAGACCTCTGATTCTCCTTTTTTCATCATTACATTTACATTCAACTTAAATCACTTCATGAGTAGATCCAACAAAACACAACCCCGAAAATCATGCACAAATAGTACTAGTCACAGTTAAGACATTGGGATGTCAACTACGCCCAATTCATTTGTGCCAGTCTGCAGAGTGCAAACATGTTTGCTTTACAAGCCTTGGCTTTTACATCACACTCTAGAAAAAATAGTTCCTGGTCAGTGACAGAAATTAAGAAAAACCATTACAAGAGCAAGGAAAAATATCCTCTCAATAAAAATATACTACACAGCATCAATAAAGCTCTAAGTATCTTCTATGAAGTGTCATCTCCTTTGTTCAATTTGTGTTCCAGGGATGCAGCATTCACTTAATCCTCAATTAAAAACATGATGGTAAAAATCCATTCTGTGTGATAAAGTTGTGATTGTGATGTTTCATGTCTAACTCAATTATTCTAAACTGATCTAACTATTCCTACTCACTCCCTCATAAGAGGAAACAGAAATGGCCAGAATAAAGTTGTCATGCACAAACATCTTGAAGAGAAGTGTCTATTCCAACTCGATTCCAGATTTCCATACAAAGAAGTTACAATGAAAATTGAAGTTACAGCACTAGAAAGTGGGGCAACTATTTACTATGGAACACTGGCTTATATTACAAATATGAGTAAAACTTCCAATTTAAAATCTTCCTTTGGTATTTACATAAGTTGAAAGAAGCAGAAGACAAGGCAGGACAGAACAGCGTGCAGTACTGCAATTACCTATTACTTTTTAGAAAAAAAGGAATCTGAACCAAGAGGCAGCCACTGGAACACCCCCTTCTACCAAGAGATCTTGAAGTAACAGTATATCTGCCTCCACTCAAGCACTAAAAGTTTCGAACTACCACTTGCAAATTTCAAAACAAAAAAACTATCACATAAGTTGCCATCATGAGTGACAAATTAACTAGAATATAAGTGACCACATTATTGAAGAAGTCTGATGGGAAACAAAGTACCTCTCACAAAGGTATTTTAACCATTTCCCCACGACCAATTTTCTTTTGGGTTAAAAATCCTATTCATATGATGATTCAAAAATATTTTATTCAAAGGTATACAGAAGGTACTGTAAATTTCTTACCCTCGAATGTGATTAATAATAAAAAAGTAGGTACCACGATTCACTCAACACTTGGACTTCTCATCTGCCATAACCACTGCACTGCTGTCCTCCTGCTGTGAGCATACCAGCTGCTGCTGGGACTGAGTCATTGACTGTTGACTGTGCAAATGATGATGGCGGTGATGGTGTTGGCTTCGTACTAATGAAGAATCCTTCTGCAATGGCTGTACTTGTACTCGATAGAATTTTGTTCCCTTTGGCACTCGGTAGCGGTTCTCTGACTGCAAGGCATCAATAAGTATGTTACCTCTTTCAGCAAAGACTGAATACTCTGAATTTTCACTAAAAGCTCATCAAAAGGCAATCAATGCAAATATAGTGAAATCTCAATTTTGGTGGTGATGGTGGGGGGGAAGTGAATTTAACAAACAGCAAGTGTGAAAAAAACTTCACATATTTCTTGCAGCTTCAAACTCACTGGTGATGATGAGAAACTGCACACACTGTGTTCATGTGAACAATGAACTGGGGTCCAGGTTTCATGTATGCAGCTGAATTTCATTCCTTCAATGGGGATAATGCGCTACATTGACACTGACAAACACTAAACTGGGGCACATATTGTACTGTATTATAAGGAGCTGTGGCTGAGATCACAAAGAATGAAAGCTAAATGTGGGAAAACCTTGGATCTAGAAACCTTACATCAGGATTTCACTGTAATGTAGGAAGTTATTTAGTCACGTTAAATCCACTTTCACAGTCCTACGTTAGTTATCACAATAAGTAAATAACTATTAAACCAACTAGTGTCCGAAAGTGATAAAAGTTTAGTAAATTTTATGATGAGGTAGGATAAATTACAAATGTTCAGAAATTATTATCCAACAACAAGTAGTGCAGCCACTACACTCAATGGTATGCACCAGCTTACTGATTGTCACGTCAAGTTAGGTTACATGGGATTAAACTGT
This sequence comes from Zootermopsis nevadensis, assembly GCF_000696155.1. Next base: position 958,678 of record NW_019059569.1, read on the forward strand.
TCAACAATGAATGAATGGGTTGGGCACAGTAAGGCTAACTCAGGGTGATTTTTGTTGGGAAAACTGATGAAACTATCTCTAGATCACAGTCATGGCCTGTTTGTAGGTAAATGGTAAATAAGCAATTCATTATCTTGTTAAAGATGCCACCTGAACTACTTACTGTAACCACATAAATATCACAATACTGACAGATGTATGCCTTTAAAATGATCATATGATTGACTCAGTTTGTTATGATTACACCATCATATTTGTGTATCTTACACTCTGTGATAATTTCTTTACGTTAAAATATGGTGATAATTTCTAATTAAACAGTACAAAATGGAGCCACGCTGGCACTGTGGCCACTTCTCCAAAGATCAAAACAGAAACCATTTCAGGAGTTCTGTGAATGTTCCCTGGCAACTTCACAACTTAGGAACAGAAAACAATACAGAAAATTTCTTATTCTGTCTGGTTAACTTAAGTTACAAGACATAACCAAAAAATATGTAATAAGATTTCTTATCGGCTCTCTAGCCCTGAGTTCGGTGACAAACACCACAAATTTCTTTTAGGAATATTGACAAATTTGAGGAATGCATGAAACTTTTCTCACAGTTCCCCAAATACCAATTGCTGAAGTGACAAACAATGCAACAAAATACAAATTTTGCTCAAATTCTAAACTTTAACAGCAAACCATGTAAATCCTTACATTCATGTTCATCTCATATAGCAAATGGGTAAACTTAGCACAAATGCCACATCCACTGCCAAATGTGATACCACAAACCTCACAAATGGAACATACTAAAGTAACTAACATAGAATATGTAACTGCATAAATAGTGATTAACTAATGCATAAATTAATAAAGAAATCTAACTTTATACCAAAAATATATAAGCTTACTAAAGGAATAAAATCTGAATACACAAGTTATTTGAAATCAAATTATGCTTTGATAAACTCATTTCACAATTTTCCACCTCCTCAAAACATTATGCAAATCTGTAAATAGATTACCATTCTATTCAACCAAAGTTAGTTCTACATTGAGTCCTTATATTCACTTGTGTCTATACAAATCTCTGATATTTTTGTTCTTACTGTTTGTTTCAAATCTATTGTTTTCATTTACATATTTCTTTTTGATTCTAATTGTTCTTACACATAATTAAAATATCAAAACAAAACTGTGCATATACAAATATTCATCATTTAACAAAGCTGAACATTTCTATAAGGTATGAAAACATTATGAACAGCAGAGGTCACAATGGAAGGACCACAAAATCACAAACACACATGCCTCTTTCAAACATTTCTATCCTTTCAGGAAACATGGCTACAAAGCAAATCTCTTTTAAGAACTCCACGTGACACTTACTTTCCTGGCATAGCAATATTCCTTGTCAGTAACTTCACCTGTGCTGTACAGCCGTCTTGGTGAACCATCTGTCAAAAGAAATCACACACAAAAGGTGACAAAAACAGCAAAATATTAGTGATGGTATCAAGAATGAAAACATCAGGCTTTATTAGAATTACAACATGCAGCAAATATGACTGAAACTCAGAATGGATGCAGGCTTCTCAGAGTATACGTAATATGAATGAAGCTTTGATAGAATGCCCGTGAGATACTCAATGATGGGAACAAGTTATGTATCTGGCAAGTTGTAGGATTTGAGGTTTTCATGGCAGTGAGTATGTAGATTGCTGTCTTCTGGGTTGTTGCACCATGTAGTCTGGTAGAAATATATTGACGTTTCAGAGGTCCTTGCTGCCTACATCATCAGGGCACAGTTTAATTTTTTATTATTTTATGATTATGTTGTATAAAAAATGTCTGATGAGATTTTATAAGGTGTACTGTGTGAAGTATGCGAACATCATGGTATATTAACACTTATAGTTGAAAAAGGACAAACTGTTCATAACTGCTATTTATCATCCACTGATCCCTACGAGTAAAGGGAAAGAAAGAACAGAAGGCATCCTCTGCCTTTTGACAAAGCTGGCGAGTGAAGTGGCCAGAGATAGAGCACCTAATAGGCACATACAAAGAGTGGACACAAAGCTCAACAAATTCTTATCCTTGGCACTAAATGGAGGTAAGAAGTTGCCTTCACACCCTGACTGCTTCATTGACAGGGGAAAAGCTCGTCGTACTCACTGGACAGGATGCAGAGCCACATTGGACTGGGTGCCCTTGTTGCAGTCTGCACCAGGTGTGAAAAATATTAATACCACATTTTCTTGATTTTAAAATGCCACTGCTTGTAGGATGCACCCTTAATTTAGTAATAGGTTTTCAGGAAAAAAAGACACTATACTGATTCTTAGATTCCATCAAATGTAAGAAACACCCTGATTTCAGAAATTTTAAAATGTGAAAAAAATTGTCTTAATATCAAGGTTTTATGGTCTCCATATTTCTAGTGTTCAGGAAATGTTCAATGCCAAAATCCATACTACATCTTGATCATGAGTCCAGCGAGAACAGAAATAACCACTGATAAATTTCCAATAGTAAAATAAAACCAGAGGAACAAACCAGATCCAGGGCAAAGTCCAAGTGTATCCAAGCAGTCCGAGTGTAAGAAGTAGAGTGTAGCCGTCTCCTGCAGGATTGTGTAGTTGCGATGCTCCTCATCCCACACCACCAGAACTGAATCACCAATGTTGCACCTGAAATCCCACACTTATCATAAGCAACATTAATCTTCCAACAATCAAATGGCAAAGAACCACTCTACAGAATAAAGTTAAGGTACAGTTACATCTTTGCCTAGCCACTACTCCAAGGACAGTGGAGGCAAAGCTCCACACATTTTTAGCCTTGACAGTAAATGAAGGCAAGCTGTCAGATTCATGCTCCAACTACTTTACACACACACAAGGATACTGCTCCCAGTGTTGGCTAAGCCTCCTTGGAACTAAATCCTGTCATACAGCCTACAGTAACTTTACTAACAAGTAAACAAGATTAATCTGCCAGCATTTTCTAGTAATAATGGGTGAACTACGTAAGAATGACTGAAGTTGATCATAACCATATCCACTGGCAAACCTATATTAATAAAGTTGAACCTTCAGTTTGAAATCAGAAAGCTAGCTCCCATAAGAAATTGAACATTTTGTTCTATTTATTTTGTAATCAGAAACTATAAAAATCAGAAATCATCAAATGATGAAAAGCAACAACTCTGAATATATACAAAAATAAAATAATTAATTATAAGAGTATATCTCAAAGCAAACTCAAAAGAACATACATGTACAATCATGAAGATGACATCCTTCTGAGATATTGTGCCATGAAGTCTCACACAAGTAGATTGACATTACAAAGGTATGTGCTGTTTTCATCATCAGGGTGATAATCAACTTATTCTTTCCTGACGATGGAGGCAGCATGTACCTCTGAAAAGTTGGTCAACTCTGAGACTGCATTGTGCACTACCCCAGAAAGCTGTCATCATACTCGCTGCCATAAGAACTTGAAATCTTAAATGTACATTCATGCTCTATATAGCCCTCTTTCATTTATGCACATCCTATCATAGCGTTAATGTAACAAGATTGGTTCTTTTATTTTGCTTCACTTTTAATAACAATCATGTTCATTTCCAATTTTTAGGCTTTGTTACTTCTCATGTTACAGTATTCCTCTCAAACATTGGAACAGAACTTAAGTGTTAACCCTGTATTTTATATTAAATGCATACAAATGTGTGGAAGTAGGTATGTAAATAGACTGGACTTCTGTGCCACATAACTCAAAGTACAATGACGATCAGCAAAATCAAGTTCCTTTATCTCATCAGTTTTCTACTCCCTCACCATGACTAGGTCACCCATGTTAAGCTGCAGGTCCATTCTGCCAGCTATTATCATAATTATTCTGTCAGTAAATGTTTTTAAATCTGTCTCATTGGTGTTCCCGCATCACAAATTCCTTCACCACTGCCAGGGAAGAAGAAACAGTCCATAACAAGGAGCATCTGCTACAACTAATAAATGGGAATATACTCACGATGAAATGCTGATCTTCCCTTGCTGAATGAGAGATGTTGTGCTCTGTGTCTGCAACAAGATACACAATTGTTAACACCAGTTCAAGTACAGAGATACAGAACATTTTCTGGTTCTCATGTAACTCTACTTCAGTATCACCTACCACTTTGAATTACTACTCTTATGCAAATATAAGATGAGATTTATTTTCACACTTATCGTTTTTAAGTACACAGATAAATTATGTCCATATACTTTGTGGCATCTTTTAAACGTCTGCATATATAACAAAAACCTAATCATAAATTTAAGTATAAATAATTTCTGGGGATAAGTAACTAAAAGCAGTTAACTTACTACACACTCAGATATTGCAGACAGGACTAAGAAATAATAAGAATATAAATGAAAGAAAAAAGATCATAAAACATTAAATGGGAAACTTTGTTATTACTTCTTATCACTGCTCTATGAACTTTGAAAGTGTCTGACTGACTGACTAACCAACTGACAAACCATCCAACTTCAAGGAGCAGAGTTAGTTATTATTGAGAAGCCTTTTATGTGACCTAAACGTTCATCACTTTGTCCACAACAGCATGCCACTAGTCTGTATCCTGAGTCTCACAAATCCAATCCACAACCTCCAACCCTATTTCCCTAAGACCAATTTTAATATTTTACTCTCAGCTGTGCCTAGGTCGTCTGAGTGGCCTCTTCCCTTCTGGCTTTACAATCTTCTTGATTTGATCATCCCAATCATACATGGTAAAGAGTACAATTTACAGAGCTCCTCACTGTGTGTATGTCTAAGTACACCTGAATCTGCAGTACAATGAAAATGTTCGTACATATTTTCAGGTCTTTTGTTAGCATGTCACAATCAACAGCCTCTATTCAAATGACACTCACCAACTTCTCCTGTAAACGATGTTGTGAAGGGTCAGGACTTGTAGCTGCATCTCGACTGCTGACCCTTTGCCTGTCAACAAATATCACACTTCTAATTCATACCATGCTTAAACTGCAAGTGGCAATAACATAAATGCTCTAGCATGATGGTAACTGCAAGAAGAACAAGTAAATCTTGTTTACTGGATAGTTTTCTCAGTAGCGTGGGGATTCAGAACTAATGAGGAACAGTTTTACTTCAAGCATATAGCCAAATACATTTCCATTAAAGTTCTGTAAAATTTTGTAGCCACGTACAGCATACCACAACTTCTTTGATTTCACTATCCTAACCGGATGACCTAAAACATATGACCTAAACATTCTTAGAATCTAAAGAAAACATGGGATGCATTATATTCATGGACTAAGATTAGTCACTGCAGCAGTAATGCAATTACTAGGGCATGTTAAACCTTAAATGAAATGGGACATTTAAACTCCCTACTCAATCCTGGGGGCAAGATATTAAAACATGAAAGCTAGAAATTCAATATTTCACTTCAACTATAACACATCTTCAAGAAATAATTATTTTCTTCTAATTTTTAAACTACATTCAGAAGTACACAAAATGAGGACATCAGAACAAAACAATTTTAAAATTTATGCATAATAAGTTCATAAAATTTATAGAATAGTAATCTTTAAAAAAGATCCACACATAGTTCGTTACATGCATATATGTAGTGTCCTCCTATGCTTCTGACAAACAGCACCATATTTCTGTCTTGCCTCCTTTTCACATGACAGAAGCATAATTACAAATGTCTTCTCTTAGCTGTGGCACTATGTTGTCTGAATAATGTTGTACTGGCACTCTATGTCCCACATCATTAGCTCACTTCAAACACAGTCAGGCCATCAACTAATAGAATTCTGAATAGTAGGATTTGAGGCTTTCACAGTGGTGAGTCTGGAGATGGATGTCTTCTGGGTTGTTGCACTGTGTAATCTGGTAGAAGTTTACCAACATTTCAGAGGCAGCAAGGACCTCTAAGCATCAGTAAACTTCTACCAGATTACACAGTGCAACAACCCAGAAGACATCCATATTGAATTTTGAATATCAACAATTAGTTTTATTCCCAATGTTATTTCTGTATATTACCATGTAACTCATAATTAAGGTGTTCAGAAACCTATAAATAGATTCATATACCATTTTTCATCATCCTTCTCTCAAATAATAGTACAGTAGTTGGTCTACCAAGTCAACCTCATTAATGCATTCAATTTTAATCCAACAATAAAATTAGCTCGATTATTCTTTTATTGAAACAATCCTGGCTGGTGTGAAGACCATGAAAAGTGGGAACCATAATGATCCTTTTGCCACCCACTTTATGAGAGAAAGAGGTCTGCTTTCACATAACCTCTTTCCTATTTAGTTTCCTCCTTTTTGGGAACAGCATTTTTGGTTGATATCAGTGCCTCAAACTATTCTATTTTTCAAATGCTAACAGGGTTTCTCAGCATGCATTAGGATGCCTCAGTGCAACACTCGCTTGCCTTCTTACACAGAAAATGCTCCATTTAAAAAATTTCTTGTTTCTCACTTGATGTAATAACTAATGCAACTTGCACAAATGATGTCTACTGCTGCATCTTGTATATTCCTACATGTAGTACTATGCTACTGATATAAAAACCTTGAATACGTTGTGCATCTGTTTTATATGTAAACATTTTATTAAAAAGGTGTATGGTATCTGGATAAATATATGTAGTATTAAAATGGAGATTACTGAAATGTAGTCTGAGGGGAAAACTAGACTGAAATGGCTTAGGATCACGTCCAATGACAAGTTTCAATCAATTGATCAATTTCTAGAACACTTAAAGATACTTTAACAGCTGCAGTGTTAAATAAAATGGTGAGAGGCGATAAGTGAAAAGCAGATACATAACTGGTACAAGGCAGTCATGACCAATTTGCAGGTAACATTCACCTAGAAACTAAGTGTAAAACACAAAAGAAAGCAACCCTCAGTGAGGATAACAGGAAAACCAGTTAAACTATAAACCACTTCAATATAAATTTACAGCATTACCACTACAGCAACCTACATGTAGTCTGAGGGGAAAACTAGACTGAAATGGCTTAGGATCACGTCCAATGACAAGTTTCAATCAATTGATCAATTTCTAGAACACTTAAAGATACTTTAACAGCTGCAGTGTTAAATAAAATGGTGAGAGGCGATAAGTGAAAAGCAGATACATAACTGGTACAAGGCAGTCATGACCAATTTGCAGGTAACATTCACCTAGAAACTAAGTGTAAAACACAAAAGAAAGCAACCCTCAGTGAGGATAACAGGAAAACCAGTTAAACTATAAACCACTTCAATATAAATTTACAGCATTACCACTACAGCAACCTACTTGCTGACACTCTTGATACTCGAAGTATCTGAGCTTCAGGTTCTGTTACCAGAGATTTAGAAAGATGGATGGATAGCTAACCACAAGAATATAAGTCAGAAAAAGTCTGTGACTCACTGCACAACAGCTACTGAGGTATTCATCTCTGCTGCCTTCTTCTCATGCTCCTCTGCCATCTGGGCCTGCTGAAGAACCTTGTGCGCTTCTAGCACATCCACACGATCCAGAAGGGGCCACACTGCTGATCCAGCACTGGAGTCAGGACCATAACCACTGCAATGAAATAGGGTACAATTCAAAGATGTTTACATAACAATACTTTCATTACAGAAATAAATGACAAAACCACATAAACACACTAACAGAATTAGAATCCAAACCTTATATAAAAATATGAAAGTATGATACTATTCCAACATTAATGGCTACTCAGTCATCACTATAAGACAGGCACTTTATACAAGACCTTGGGAAAGGAGGAAAGAAAATATAAATGTCTCCATGTTTGAGACTTAGGAAAAAATATAATTGCCATTTTCTTACATTTTCAATCTTTTCAATCGTGAAATTCTTGCAATAATTTCTTTGCCTTGAAAAATAAAAACTAATTCTTGGGCTGTTCTTTTATCTACAACTTGATAAATAAAGTTATAATTTGCAAGAGAAGCTAACTGGACTGATTCTCTTTCCATAGATCCAAAATAAACTCTAGTACCACATATCAGAACTGACAATTATTTAACTGATGCATTCAAAGGGTTAAGAAACTGTTAAAAATTAATCAATCTTCATGTGAATTTGCAGCTCTGATTAAATAAGAATTCCCTAAAACCAAATTTTCAAATTTCAGTAGGAGCAAAGTGCAAGTTTTCTACCATCTAGGACCAAATTCTTAAAGACTCAGCACAATTTTGACATTATTCCACTGCCCTTGTTTCATCTTACTATAAAAATTTGTGATTCCTCGTTGTCATCAAAAAATGACGTCATCAACAATGTCAACTTATGTTTTTTATACTCGGCATTGTTGTGTTCCACAACAATGCCGAGTA
>NW_019059569.1:968669-982803 GCF_000696155.1 Zootermopsis nevadensis
GACCACCCCCCCCCCCGTAGGAGCTCCGAAAGGAGCGCCCTGCTCTAGTATTTAAAATCTGATCCTGCATGAAAATATACAGGGGCTTGGAGGTAAAGTTTCATGTATCCTGACAAATGCACTAATACAGATGAGAGGACACCTTTAAACTGCCTGTCAGTCTGCATGTGGTGGTGAAGAGAAAAAAGCCAATCATCGGACCCACAATCAATTAAATATATCACAGGCGAGCAATTTCATGTGTGTGAAAATGGACATATATTGATGTGACTGTAGGCCAGAGGGTCTTGCAAGAAAAACTCAGTACTTCAAAAATAGTTATACATGCTGATTCACCATCATTTATAGTTTATCAAACTGCATAAAAACTGCACTATTAAGTGATCACAATATACTCCACAACTCATACGTATGGTATTCTTTAAGCATCTGTAGTCCAAATTCACTTTCAGAGTGAAACTGAACACTGCATCAGGGTGGATGAAACAGTGTCCAGAACAGCATTCAAAATGTGATACATCTGTATAAAGGGGCAGTGAACATGACTGGTGGTATTCAAAAAAGAAAATGAAGATGGCTGTCTTCTGGATTGTTGTACTACATAGTCTGATAAAAGTTTACTGATTAGGATTTGAGGTTTTCATGGTGGTGAGTCTGAAGATGGCTGTCTTCTGGATTGGTGCACTGTGTAGTCTGGTAGAAGTTTATCATTGTTTCAGAGGTCCTTGCTGCCTCGATTAATAGGGTGATGCAAATATGCAGAAGATAGCCATCTTCCAGTTTACTGATGTTTTATAGGAGCTTGTTGCCTCCATCATTGCTCTGATGATGGAGGCAGCAAGCACCCCTAAAACATTGGTAAACTTTACTAGACTACAATGTGCAACAACCCATAGGATAGCCACCTTCATACTCACCACCACAAGAACCTGAAATCTCAAAGAAGAAAGCATTTACAAAGAAATATGCTAAATGTTAAGAAAGCAAGTCACTATACATGCATAATAGTGACATAGTGAAACTTGAGGCACCTTTAAAAAGTAGCCAAATCTGTAGTAAATAGAACAAGTCAGTACCTTTGTGGACCACAGTCTCTACTGTCTGTCAGGAGTCGGATTGTTTGCTGGTGACGCTGACATTCCTCAACCAGTGAGGCTTCACGCATCCGCAGGATTCCCAGCTGCCGTTCTTTGTCGTCCAGCACACGCCGCATTGTCTCATTGAACCACACCTAGTGATGAGCACAGCCACAATACAAATTATAGGACAGCTGTTACTTCAACGATTACACTTTCTGAATGCAGTCTCTATATGCTTATTGTTTTTAAATGTACAAATCTTAACCTTGTCTCTGCCAGTAAACTAAATGAAGTTGCCTTACAAGTTTACAAGTTTGCTAGGCCTATCATGATCATACATTCTTGATGTTTAGAGGCTGGTATTATATAGCATGTACATTAAATATTTCACGTTCTGCTTTTATTGATTTAAGGGTATCAAGGGCTGCCAAACTGACCTGTCTTTCTGCCTCAGAGCGTACACGAGCTTGCTTGAGCTCCTGCTCAAGCCTGGCCTCCCAGCGTGCTCGCTCCTGCTCCACCGCTTTTCTCACCGATGCCTCCCGTTCTGTTGCAAGATCCTCACGTATCTGAGCTACAATAGCTTCATGATTAACCAGCTCAATCAGTTCGCACCTCTGTCAACAACCAAAAGTGCAATGACATGACACATATTTCAGTCCCATCACAACCAAAACACTGAGCAATTTCATTAAAGCATTAAGAAGCTAAGTTTTATGGACTATGCCATAATGCTTCAGATTTGGATAGATTCTTATAAGCAATAAGTATATTCGTAATGCATTTTCACAAATACCCAATGCCTTTGCACAACCAGTACATAGTTTATGATGTGAATTTGTGAAATATTAAAGAATATATGTCAAGCATAAGTGTATATGATACAGTGTTTTAAAATTTGAACACAATGTCCTTCATTTATTTCTGCTACAGCCTTATTATTGAAAGGATCTTACATCCTGCAACAGGAAGATGACATGCAGTAATGTCTCAACTATGTTACTAACTTGCCATTCAAATGCTATTTGGTAAGATTTAAGGTTCTCACGACAGCAAGTATGAAGGTCACTGGTTGTCTTCTAGGTTGTTGTACCATGTAGTCTCCACAAAGGAGACAGCAAACAACTCTGAAATTCAGTTAACTTCTTCTACCACGCTACACATTGCAACAACCCAGAAGACAGCCATATTCAAATACTACCTCCTCAAATCTAACACAAAACTGTAGAATATGAAAACTAACATCAACATATGTGAAGTCTGTTAATTTTTCACTTTTTTACACACACTTCCTAAATGTTCATCAAACTACGTGTTTTGGATGTGCCAATCTTCAGGTTCAATGTGTCTACATTTCTGAAACATGTGGTTTGATCAACACTTACGAAGAATGTATAAAAATTAACAAGTGAATAAACATCAAGTATCTGAAAAATATACACCAGGATGCTGCACTACAAAAGTGTACATATGTTCTTCCAAAGTCAACCACGCTAATATTATACTTTCAGCACAACTTTAACCAATTTATACAAACATCCTGCCTTTGCAACATCACTGTCAGTCTTACAGGGAAATGACTTCAACCACACTTCTGCTTTTGAAGACTTTTTTACCTTCTTCTGATGCATGCATATGAAAGCTGTCTAAATCAAGCACACTACAGACATAAGAACTCCTTCCTTCTGCCGCATTCACTTGATGCAATCCAGGATAAGAGTATGATCCAGTCATCCTATCCAAGATTTGAAACATTCATGGCAAATGAATATTATAAAATCCTCTCACGTGATCAGCGTTGAAAACCAATGTTCTGGAAACTGTTTCTGTCTCCGTCATCAGGCTGACAATGGTTTTTAACTCAGCATTGACACGGCTGTTTATTTGAGAGGGTTTTATTACATCCATTCACCCTGCCTGGATGATCACACCTTTTATCCAGACCGTTGGTAAATGGCTTTCCTTTTAGGACAATGCATACATTAGCAGTTTTCAGTTACGAGGTGCGATCGGAAAGTTTCAAGACTGTGTCAATAGAGGGCGAACCGGATGTAGTACGAGCTCCTGCCGCTAGGGGGTGCGGCCTACATTCATAGTGAATCAGTGTGCCAGCCGGCATCATCGAATTAGCATTTGTTTCTTAGTTACGGGTGTTTTGGTAGTGCATTACACCAACCCTCCTGCGATTTCGGAATGGCGGATTTTCATGAACAAATCAAATTTTGCCAAAGACTTGCCAAAACAGCTACGGAAACCTATGAAATGCTAAAGCAAGCATTTGGGGAGTCCGCAATGGGTCGTGCACAAACTTTTGTGTGGCATTCACGTTTTAAAAATGGCCGAACCTCTGGCGATGATGACGAGCGTTCTGGACGACCATCTTCGAGCACAACGCCCGAAACTGTTACGAAGATCGACGTCGTACCATCAACGACTTGTGCGACATTGTTGGGATAGGCTATGGGACCTGTCCGCTGATTCTAAAGGAAGAACTCCACATGCGACGCATCGCAGCCAAGTTTGTGCCAAGGCTCCTGTCTGAGGACCAGAAGCAGTTCGGCAGTTTTTGGCCTCAAACACCATGGCCTTCATCCCGCACCCTCCTTATTCGCTGTGTGACTTCTTCCTCTTCCCAAAGATGAAAATTCAGCTAAAGGGAAGGAGATTTGAGACGATAGAAGAGATTCAGGCAGAATCGCAGATGGTGCTTGACAGGCTGACAAAGAAAGATTTTCAGGGATGCTTCCAGGCTTGGCAGCGGCGCTGGGATCGTTGTGTTCACTCCCAGAGGAACTACTTCGAGGGTGATGGATGAATTTAATACCTGAGATAAGTGTACGGGTTTTTATAGGCGCAGTCTTGAAACTTTCCGATCGCACCTCGTATGTAGCACAAGTTTACATTGGCTGTTGTTTTCCATTGCCACCAATACTTAGTATAACACACAAACAGGGGCTTGATCAGCAACATTTTGGAAAAAAAGTGTAAGAATACCGCTTCCATTACTTGATAACACACTTTTTAAAACAATACTTATTCTTCATGTGTATCTGGAAGCCACCAGTCACTTATCTTCTTCCAATATACAAATTATTTCTTGCAAAAAAAAAAACCACACACATCCCTTACTTGCCTCGAAACCTTGGGTTCCACAACTTTCTCCAGTGCTAAGGCCCTTATTTGACACATTTTGGTGGATGCTGTGTATCTAAACTGCACAAATTTCACTTGCCCATTCACAAAGCTTTTCTTCTACTTCAGGATAAGCCCTTTGACTACCACTGATTTGCATTATCAGTTCTTCCTTCTTTCCACAATATCTTAAACAACTTTTAATAATGTCATATTTTCTTCTAGCAGCACAATTTACAATTTCCTCTACTTCTCAAATTATTTTCAGCTTTTCACAAATTGTAAAAGATGAAAAACACATTTCTTTAGTATTCATGTTTAGCAGAACATGCATGCAGTACCTTACAAATATGAACGATCTCAGTGTGACGTTTCCTTTGTGTCACTCTGTACTTCCTTATTTTCCTTCGTGTCACCCTGTTCTTAACCTTAGGGTAAGGGCGCTCTGCACGCGTTTTGCTTGGAGGTTCATGGGTAGCGGAATGCATATTGGGTGGCGGGATGCGGGTGACTGTCCGCACTGCACTTCGTGGGCAGCTTGCTATGTGCAGTGCGTGCAAGTAGGAAGGGCATTTAATGAGACCATATTCAGCAAGAAACCTGGATGACAAGAAACCTTTCTTTAATTACCGGTTGTCTAGTGCTCGAAGAAGTGTAGAATGTGCTTTTGGAACAATTTGTACTAAATGGCGAATTTTGCTTAAATGTATTGAGACAGATGAACATAATGCAACTTCAATTGTGAAAGCTATATGTATTCTTCATAATTTTGTTCTGGAACATGAGGGACCTGACTCAAGTTACTTAAAAGTTACTAACAGTGTGGGATCTGTGCCATGGCAAAATGATTATTCTTTGCCGGAATATATTCTGCAACACCACAATACAATATAAATGTAACTAATTCGGAACGTATGGAAATTTTATGCAAACGAACTCGATAACATATATGCTATTTAATAAAATTTCAACTAAACATCCTTTCCTATTTCTTCAGCAACTTCTTCCCACTCTCTCCTCAACAGAGCAGTATGTTCATGTAAATCATGATTTGGATCCCACCGTGGCCTTCTACGGAACACAGCGCTGATCAAAAGTCTTTCATTGTCATAGTTACACTCAAGATAAGTTACACAAGGCTACACACTGCTGATTGTGATTGTATCCTGCTAGGTAGTGAACGATTTTAACCGACAGGTTCATTCTGCTAGCGGGGAGGGTAGCGGTTAGCTTCGAGGTAGGTGGGTCAGTGCGGCCGCCTACATAAGGTTTCTGTTGTTGGTTACAATCGCGTTCCCGCCAAGCGGCTTGCTACCCTCCAACCTCCAAGTGAAACGCGTGCAGTGCAGCCGTACCCTTACTCTTTTCCCGTCAGTGTGCCCTGGTCTCTTCCAGCTTTGCTGTACAGGCAACTCTCAGTTTACGAACGAGTTCCGTTCCAAGACGTTGTTCGTTATACGATGTTGTTCGTTATATGTATCTTGCATTCTTGAGCTTTTACGATACATATCATGTTCATAACTAGAACGTTCGTAAACTGAGAGTTGCCTGTATTATAAGGGAACTGGGGTGGATGAGTTTCTGCTCGGTGATTGGACATGTAACGTCTCCTCCATTTTCAGACCAAAACTACTTCAGGGGGTGGGCTCTCTCCTAATTTCGAAAGGGGCAGAGAACTGACACAGGTTTCTGGGGGGCTTTGCAATCCATCATCTCATCGCTGTGTTACTTGTTTGTATCTATATATATCCAGTATATAATTTTGTTAACAAATAATATCTATGATGTCATTTTGCTAATAAATAATAACAAAAAGAGGGTTGTGGGCCAGTGTGTTTCATCTGAGATTAATACTACAACTGTGTATGCCTTAGCACACTGATATGCAACATGAGAATCACACTTGAAATGAGTAGTGTTGCCAAACTCAATCATGAATAAGTTGTGCCCCATCTCCCCAACTTTTTTATTGTACGTTCTTCAGACAGAAGCAAGCAGAGCATCTTAGAAAATATGGTAATCTGTACTGGTAAATGAAGGAAATAATAAATCCAAATAAGTGTCCAATTAATTAACTTATTGATTAAATAATAAGCTTTTATACCAAATAGCTCACTCCATAGTCCAAGATGTTCCTACCACAGCTTTCTTACTCATCTAATCAATAAATTACTTGCTATTAAGAAACCTAACAGAGCATCTCTGTGTTCATAAAAAGTCTGCCTTTGGATCATATTTTGAGTCAATTCAATCATGTTCACATCACTGCAACTTATTTCTTTGAGATTCTTTTCAATATTATCCTCTCAAACTATACTCACATTTCCCAATGGTGAGTTCTTATCAATGTTTAAAGCCAAAACATTGTATTCATTTATTGTCTTCATGAATACTATGTTTTCTAATGTTCTACCTTAACAATACTCGGTGAACGTACTGTCACCTCATTATGTAATTTTCTCCATTCTCCCATTATTTTGTCTACTTTAAAAATAAAATAACTCCTTCATGAAAATTTAAGGATCTTCTGTTGTATAACTTGGTGGAACCTCTATTCTAACAGAACAAATTTTAGCTACTAGTTATACAACTTGTCACTATCTTACTGCATGGCATACCTCTATCTTTTCAAGACTGCCATCACTGGGACTTCGCTCCATAGAAGTGGTTGCCATGAGCCTGAAACGAGATCGGAGCCCCTCAAGTTCTGTCTTATAGCTGTGAGTCAGTTGATCAGAGAGATCTTTGAGTGCTGTCTGCTTGTTGGCCTCTGCTCTTTCCAGCTGCCCCTGCAAACCACTGCACTGTTCCCTCATCTCTGACAGCTTAAGCTCTAAATTCTGTACTGCTTCTTGCCGGACATGCACTTCCTCCTCCAACCGCTCCTCCATCCTTGCTTGCAAGGATGCCAATTCTTCTTCCTTCATTACATTGGTCTAGAAACACAAAATAAAATCTCTCACCAGTGAACCAGTACGACAAACTGAATGAAAAATAGAAGTATATTAAGAGTTCAAACATCATAAAATCACCCGAAGACCTGAGATTCATAAATGTTTCCATCTCAGATCAGAAAAACTGAAGGGCAGTTTCCTTGAACCAGTGTTCATAAGCCATGAGAAGAAGTGATTTAAATATCTGTTATGTATTATGTTTTAATATAATGGATTTCCTTGACTTTTTAAACATTTTAAAATTTCTGAAATTGGGAAGCACCTTACATTTGATGGTGTTTAATAATCGATATACCATCTTTCTCCCTAAAACCCTATTACTGAATCAAGGGCGCATATTACAATCAATTGCATCTTAGTTTTGGTATAATCTACTGTACTTTTCTGTAAGTTTTCATGACTGGAGTTCAATGTATAACTTTGACTTAAGAATTGATGTGACTCTCACCCAAAAGCTGCTACTATGCTACATGCGGCAAAAATAAACAGCAAAATTAGTAAGTTAAAAATCATTGTATATTTGACACTGAATGTAGTATAAATCCATGGTAATTAATTTATTGACAAAAACGTATCAGTCAAATCATTAGTTTTACAGAACACTTTTGAGTTTTTATCATCTAAAATTCAGACTTTGATTAAACTACTCACAGGTGTATAAAAAGGTAACTACATCTGTCTGTTAAATCTGTGTGCCTAAGTGTAAGCAGGCAACTCTGAAGAATGTATAATGAGGAACTGTAATTTATAAAGGTCACAAACTATTGGTAAGGTATAGAAATTAAGATATGTAATTATAGATTTGACACATAGCTTATATTGGACAAAAAAAATGCATACAGAATTTTAGCAGAAAAGCATTTGCAAGAGTGGCACTTGGAATAATGAGGTGAAGGAAGAATAACATCAAACTGGATTTAAGAGAAACTGTGATGCTTGAAGATGAACAGAACTGGCTCAGGATTATGCCCAATGGCAGGCTTTGGTAACAGTAGCATCAAACCTTCTGGCTGTAATACCAGAGAGATAATTACTTAACAAAGATATTAATTACAAAATGTTTACATATCAAACCTGCTTCAGTATTCGAATCTCCTCATCATTTGTCTCAACTGCAGTTCTGACATCTTTCCTGAGAGAATCCATCTCCAGCTCATGGTCTACAGTGAGGCGCTGTAATTGTTCCTGCCGAAGCACTTTCTCAGATGCCACGGCAGCTTCATATTGCTGTCCCAGTGCTGCCAAGAGATGAACCTGCAGTCTGCCAAATTCAACCTGCTCCTGCTGGACATGAGCCCGCAAGCCAGCCAAATCAGCCCGCAGTCTACTGACCATGTCACATGTGACATATGCACAGGCACTGAGCTGCTCACGCAACCGTTCCACTTCGCTGCGGGTGTTGCCCAAATTCTCCTGAAAACCACCCACACCAATATTTGATAACTGAGATCTCAGGTTCTATTGGCAGTAAGTATGAAGATGACTGCTGAGATGTTGCACCATGGAGTCCCATAGAAATTTACTGACATTTCAGAGATGCTTACTGGCTCTATCGTTAGGGCAAAATGCCCTGGTGATTGAGGCAACAAGCTCCCCTGAAATGTCAGTCAATTTCTGCGAGACTACATAGCACAACATCCAAGAATATGCATTGCTGCTCCTAAGGTGCACTAACCAGTAAAGAAAATCTTCACAGTTCATAAAATATATATATATAAAAAAACATTTTCACTGCACTGGCTGATTACGATATGGAATGTTTGGCTTTGACAGTTCTATTACCAAAAAAGTAAGAGTGAGAGGAACAGAAGAAAATCATGTAAAACATAATAAGTATCTCTTAAATATGGCATGTCATAAAAGACAAATAATTTTTTACACCCTGAAATAAATCTGTGAAATAGGCATAATTAATTTCTTTGTAGTCTGTGTGGGCAAAACACTTCCATTATTACATAAAAAATTTCTTTCACTCCATTCCTTACAAAGACAATTCCAATTAATGGTACAGAGACTGTGCCTTTTTTTATCATTATGAGGAACAAGATTTTGTTCATAAATAATGATGATCACAAATCCATAATTCAAGCTGTCTTAAAGCCTCTCCTATTTTAATGCCAACCTTACCATGATCTGTGCACTCTACAACAATGAGGCTCTGGTGATAAAGATATGATAGTATAAACATAACTCTGGTATGCAAGAAATACCACTATCAAAATTTACTTATATTAACTTATTTTTAAGACTGAGTTCCATTTATTTAATTTGTTAAGTCTCAAATAACAAATGCAACAAAGTCAACTTTAAACCAACTAATCACATAGTAATTTCTTCTCAGTATTTTGCTTAGAGCTGTTAAAATGCAAATACTGATAGTACTTGCACAAAAAAATTCATTATCAGCTATAAAACTAGTAAAGAAATATGCAAATGTGTGTAGTCCACTTACAACCAATTTCCCAACACAGTAACTTCACAACAAAAATACATCACATCTGACCACAAATATTCTCCATGATCTGCTACAGAAACTGTAAAATCAATTAAAAACTGTGTTAAAAATGGTCTTCATCTAATACAGAAAACATGAAAAACATTACAATGGGTCATCAGGTGGATAAGAGGTGGGGTTGGGAAGAACTGGGGACAGTGACTGATCAAGGCCCAAAGCTAGCAAACAGAAACTATGAATCACTATGCACAGCCAGAACCAAATCCCATTTAGAGACAAAGAAACACTGAGAAAATAATAAGATTTCAAAGCAGAAATACAATGAAGACAGAAGACATTTCCTTTTCATGTTAACTTTAGGCTGGAATACTTACCGCTCTATGTGGGTCAATTTATACGACCTGTATTCAATAAACTATATCATAAAGGTGAATAAGAATGGACTCGCCTCAACACCTACAACCAACATAACCACTTGATGGATGCACAAACATGAACCCCAGCCACTCAGATTAGGATTTACCATTGATAAAATTTACATTTAGAGGACATACAGTTACAAGTCACTATCAGTTCTAGCCTTATTACTCATGGTATGCAAATACCATATATATGTACATTAACAAGATAACAATCTAGAAAAAGGTGCATTAAAAGCACTTTAACCCCCCTGATTAATATTCATCTACATTACATGAACCTGAAACAGAGTTCAATAAAAATGCACATATGTGAATGTTCTACAACTCTTCCTGCTGGGCTTTTAAATTCAGTCCTCACTTTAAATGCGAGGGTTTAAATCTCAGGGATGGAATTTTCAACTGTCTAAAGAAAATATATATTGCAAATTTCAGGAACTTTACATTGCCTTTAGTAGAGTCTGAGCAAAATTCATAATGCAAACTCCACAAAGAGCACAAAAAAATCTTGTTTCCCCTTTTGATGTTCTTTTCCAGACACACACTGCAACATCTTGTCAGGACCGCATCACATTTGGTGATGAAAAATTTAATGAGTCCGTGGTTTCTCATTTTTCTGCCAAGTCAACATTCACCTCTGCTGGCAGAAAACAAGTTTGTGCTGTTTCATTTTCACACCTAGTCAACATTCTAAGACATCAGCGGGGGAAAAAATGCACCACAATCAGGTGGTTTAATGTTTCATTGACATCAGAAATGTTTTCTTTGGCCTCCTGTTAAGTATGTTATGAAAGAGACTACCGCAGAAGATAAAAAAGAACACTTTCTTCAGTTAATCATTAATCATATCACTACATAATAAGAAGGATACCGATCATCAGAGCATATATATATATATATATATATATATGCATTAAAATTAATTAATGAAGCTCCTTGTTGGTAGCACTAGAAATCTTGAAAGAAATTGGAATCCAGAGCTTCAGCACAAACTGAGGCTTCTTACAGAAGTTTTTAAATAAAATTGTGTTAGACCTTACAAAGATAGAAATCAATGGAGTGAAATAGATGCAGCTAGGTCAGGATAGAGTCTGGTGACAGAATTTTGTGAACACAGTGAAGAAACATAAAGAAAGTGAACTGTTCTTTGAAAATCTGAGTATACAACTGACTTTTCACATTTCCTGCACCATAGAGTGAGTGAATGTTAGACAGCAAAACATATAGCACAATGGCCTCCTGATGCAGACAAAGAAAAACCACTAGTATAAGTCTGGGTTACTGATGAGGAAGAAATCAAAGATTTAGGCTTCTGACGATGGTGTGACAATGTATACATTTTTTTTTAACTTTATCAGCCATTATGCATGCTTGTGTATACTTCTAGAGTGGGACTAGTTACATTAACAAAATTTATCAGTTTTTAGTTTCTAGTATTAGTTTCATTCAATGAATAAGCTTTTCTTAAAAACCTGAGGCTTGTATTTTATTTGATGGGGGCTTGTGTTATTCAGACACATATCAAGTGTTCTCAACGCAAAGCCTATGTGCCATATGAGGCCTACCATGCAATTGTATGGGTCATGTACATTTTTTACAATACTGTCTCTCTCTGTATAATGAAAAATACTTATATATCAGAAAACATGCTTTGTTAATGCTATCAATATTTGGCAATACCTTTTACCATGAGAAACTCTAGACTCAGAGTTTAAAGAAGAACATCAAATAAAGAACTAGGATGTGTCTTACTGTTGAAAATTTGGAGGGATGGATATGAATCATGACAGATATTAAGCCTAATATTGAAAGAGCAGCATAAAAATCTCACTAATTTAAAAAAAAAATACTGAGTAATATGCAAGTAGCATTTTTAATAAAGTTCTAAAAAGTCAGTAAGAAAGAATGAATGTGGCCGTAGGTATGGAAATGGTTGAGGACTCCTACAGTACTTGGTGAGATTTCAGATTCTCACAGTGGCAAGTATGATGACTTATCTTCTGAGATATTGCGTCCCGTAGTCTTACAGAAACTGATGGACATTTCAGAGGTGCTCACTACATCCATCATGAGGGCAGTAATGATGGCAGACAGTGAGCACCTTTGAAATGTCAGTCAGTTTCTATTAAACTACACAGTTCAACATCCCAGACAGCAGTGTCATCTTCTTCAACAGTACATGATCTGCTTTAAAAGTATCACGACTGGGATCTTTTTCCTTCTACTTCGTGGCCAAAAGCTTTCCTTGAGTAATAAGGCTTTCCACAACCATTCTCCTTCAATTGTCACATATCTCCTGTAACTAAGTCTAGAATCTGACAGCTATTGTTAAAGTCTGTACCAGTCTAAAGTTAGCCTGAAAACATCAATGTGTGCCTAATCACAATGTTCAAAATCACCAAAAGTAGTTCAGCAAGTTGCTAAAAGAAAAGACTGCTGGCTTGGTTGCAAGTGAGCGATCAGGGCCTGGTGTTCTGTACCTGAAGAAGAGTAACAAGAGTGTTCATGTCTTCCAGCTGGCGGGTCAGTTCTGGCGCTGCCTGATGGTGGGATCTTGCACTGTTACTCTCCGTGTAGCTTGACGGCATTGACTCATCAATGTAAAAGTCAGCAGTGGTAAATTCAGAATGGGACTGCAGCAGCAGAGATGGCTGTTGGTGAGGAAGCAGCGGGGACGAGGAAGGGGGAGAGGAAGAGTCAGCCCTGCTGCCACAGACACCAACCTCCAGCGTGGTGAGAACACATGGTGCCCTGTCCTGCTCCTGCACCTGCTCCGTCACCTGGCCTGAGATGCATACGCTGCTTGTCGATGGTTTGGAGTCAAAAACCAACTCTACTGGGCTCTGACCCACCTTCTCAAACTCCTCTGTGTCAGTTTCAGATTCAAAGCCCCTGCAACAGAAAAAAGTGAAATGAAAGAGAAGTTCTATTCCCAGTGACAGTCCTCGGAAAGTTCTGGTCTATTTAGATAAGCAAATAAACTCTGCTGACCATATGGAAAGAGCCTAAAGTGAATGCTACAATAAAATGCACTTTGGTAGAGAGTGGAGATCCCGTACACTATAAAACACTCTCCGATACAGAGAAATTGTTCTCCTAGCTACAATATAGAGCTCTGAAAAGTGAAGTAAGTTTTGTTTGAAGATGGCTGTCTTTTGGGATGCACAGGGCGGGTCACAGGTGGCGGATAGTGAATGACCCTCAGATATGAGGGTTAGCTGTGAATAAGGGGAGACCCAAATAAGCAGTCCCGGACCAAGGCAGCAAGACTGGAGAGCGTGGGAGCGTAGCTGGTGGCAGGGATACGCCCATAAAATACCACATGAGCTCAGTGAAGGTCCTGTGACCTGGCGAGTAAGCACCGCCAGTAAGTAACTGCTGCCCCCACTGCCTTGTGGGTAGGGGAGGGATCCCCAAAGGCTAAGGGAAGGAAAACCCTGACAGAAAATGAAGGGGTAGAAGGGGCTCCATAGGTGTAGAGAAACCAATCCTTCTAAGGGAAAGAACCCTGAAAAAACTTCCGGTCCTCCAGAAAGATGGGGGTTGGACATTGGGCTAACAACCCAATTCTGGAAAAAGCTGACATTCAGACACTGTTGAGATGAGGCCTCGGAAACATGACCCCCTTTGGTAGACGACATGGAAAACGGAAAAAGGACATGATTTTGGCTACATGGAACATCAGAAGCTTACGAAAACCGGGCACTTTGGCAAGGCTCAAGGAAGAACTAGGTAAATATAAAGTTGATATTGCTGCAGTGCAAGAGATGAGGTGGAAACGAAGTGGCATCATGGACTCTGGCGAGTATACAGTTTGCTACAGTGGGCAGGAAACAAGAGCAGAGTTTGGAACTGGTTTCTTGGTACACAGAAGTATTAAAAACAGAATCATTGACTTCATACCAGTAAATGAGAGAATGTGTACATTAAGAATCAGAGGAAGATTTTTGAACTCAACCTTAATCTGCGTTCATGCTCCCACAGAAGACAAGCAGGAAGAGCAAAAGAATTATTTCTATGTAAAACTAAATAACATCCATATGAAGGCCCCAAAAAGTGACATAAAATTAGTTATCGGTGACTTCAACGCTCAAG
>NW_019059569.1:990480-1018011 GCF_000696155.1 Zootermopsis nevadensis
GGATGTCTCAAAAGTGATCACTTTAATAAAAGTTCTTTAATGGATCACAAAAACAAGAGTTTTGTAAGTAGAAACAATCTGAGAGAAATTGGTAAAATTTAGAGTAGAGGCATACCTCGTTTTATTGCGCTTCGCAGATATTGCGTTGTTTACAAATTGAAGGTTTGTGGCAACCCTGCGTCGAGCAAGTCTATCGGCACCATTTTTCCAACAGCATGTGCTCACTTCGTCTCTCTGCGTCACATTTTTTAGCAATAAAGTATTTTTTATTTAAGTGATGTATATTGTTTCTTTTACACATAATGCTATTGCACACTTAATAGACTACAGTATTGTGTAAACGTAACTTTTATATGCACTGGGAAACCAAAAAATTCATGTGACTCACTTTATTGCGGTGGTCTGAAACCAAACCCGCAATATCTCCAAGGTATGCCTGCAGTTTCGTGCTGAATCATATCAACTTATATGAAATTTTTACACATCCATGATATCGATGTCAATGAGGGACATTAAATTGAGAAGCTACACAAAATATATTAAATAAAGAATAAACACATCAAGAAGGTTATGTAGTAAGATGAGCAACCATCATGGAAATGTCAATGGACAATGGTGATGGAAAAGTGTTGGCATAACTGGTGTAACCAACAGTCCAGTGTCAAGTATCAGATAACAGATCAGGATATATTACTGCATAGACAACCACTAAGATTATGCAGCACCTCGAACTCTTTTTTATTTCTGTGTTCTAGTACAAAATGGGAGTTCAGTGGGACCGTACATCAATTATTTATAGATTTCAAAAAAGCCTATGATTCTGTGAAGAGAAAAGTGCTATATAATATTCTTATTGAATTTGGTATACCAAAGAAGCTAGTGAGTTTAATAAAAATGTGCTTGAATGAAACCTGTAGCAAAATTTGAGTAGGTAAATATGTATCTGAGACATTCTTCATCAAGAACGGTCTAAAACAAGGAGATGCTTTGTCTCCCTTGCTCTTTAACTTTGCGCTAGAATATGCTATCAGGAAAGTCCAAGATAGGCAGGAGGGTTTGCAATTGAATGGGACACATCAGCTATTGGCATGATGTTAATTTATTGGGTTACGATATAAATACAATAAAGAGGAATGCACAAGTTTTACTAGAGGCTAGTAGACAGGTGGGATAAGAAGTAAATTCAGGAAAAAACTAAGTGCGTGTTAGTATCTCGTCAGCAGCAGACAGGCGGGCAGAATTATCTTAGGGTGGCTAATTAATCCTTTGAAAGTATTACAAAGTTCAAATATTTGGGAACAACAATAACAAATCAAAATGATACTCATGAGGAAGTTAGGAGGAGACTAAATTCTGGAAATGCTTGCTACTTCTCAGTTCAAAATATTTTGTCTTCCTGTCTGATTTCTAAGAACCTGAAAATTAAAGTATACAAAACAATAATTTTGCCTGTTGTTTTGTATGGGTGCGAAACATGGTTTCTCACTCAGAGGGAGGAACACAGATTGCAGGTGTTTGAGAACAGGGGGTTGAGGAGGATATTTGGGCCTAAGAGGGAAGACGATGGGACATGGAGAAAACTGTTATCAGGGTTATTAATTCAAGAAGAATGATATGGGTGGGGCATGTAGCGCGCATGGATGGGACAAGAGGTGTGCACCGGCTACTGGTTGGGAAACCTGAAGGGAAGAGACCGCTGGGGAGACCTAGACGTAGATGGTAGTTAGTTAGCTAGTTAGTTAGTTCTAATATTCTAATCCAAATTAACTTTTCAAAACCTCTTTCTGCAAAAATACTGACACATAAATAGTTTGTTTCAAAGCAACTCCTATCAAGTGAATATGAAGATCATGACTGACAAATGTTCTTGAGAACAAACAAGTGTGCATGATATAATGGCAGACATCCAGATCAGAATAAATACTGCAGCACAATTAAACACATAGGCTGCCTTGACAATGGACTTGGCAAAACAAAACGTGGTGTCAAGTCCACCATGCTGTTGGACTTAAAGATAACGTGTACCTGAGTCAGATCATTCTGTTCCTGCACAATCTTCTTGGTTTCAACCATGAGCTGCTCCAGTCCACACAGCCGTTCTTCCAAGCCCTTGATCTCCTTCATCTCTATCCGAAATGCATGACTCAGAGTATGCTTCACCTCTGTCTTCAGAGACTCAATTGCCTGGTCATCAAACTATGCAGACAATAAACAGCTCTTTTAAACTAAACCTGAATGGCTTTGATGATGATGTGGCAATGGCATGTTGTCATAAACATTATTAATACTTTTTAGACTGCCTGTATCTGTCAACATGTAGCAAGGGAGGAAGTTTCCTACTCAAACTGACTGATAGATAGAGCTAGTTTTGATTCTTGGGTGTACAGAATGAGTCCACCTGAACAGGAAACTTCTTCTCTGCTATCTGATAACACAGAGCCAGTTTACAAAACATAAAATTAAAAAAAAACTTATGTTGGACAACGTCCAAAAATTAGTAATCATGTTTATCATAACTCTCTTAAACTTTACCAAATACACATCATTTACCGAAGGATACATGCAGTATCAGAAAATTGATGAAATTCATTATCTTCAAGCACATTTCCTAACTTCTAATTATGTGCATTGTAGCACTAAGATTTATCAAATACCAATATTAGAAGGGCACCATTTAATCTTTAGATTGTACTGGAGTGTCAAGTTGTGACATTATTAAATACTAATTATTACTGATGGCTTCACACAACAGACTGGTCATAAATACATGTACAGCACACTTATGTATTTATATATGTCTTGTCTTAATCTATCATAACATGTTTAGAGCTAATTGTCCATCTTCAGACTCAATGACTAGCAATTACTTGGTTATGTCTTCAAATGCTATGATAACACGTGTAATAACATATTACAGCATGAGTAATATGCGTAATTATGCCAAAATTTATTCTGTGTTGAAGACATGAAAATAATGAAGAAAATTCAAATTGGTAGCACTATTTGAACAAAGAATGAAAAGATTTTCTTATATTTACTTGTACTTACATGGATAAGCCTGTTTAAGAAACCAGAAATTTTATCTCATACTTGTGTTTCATATTTTTTTGGCTTAATCTTATATCCTATAGTCAGTCTGACTAACTTTCAAATCCATGGAATGTATACATGTATGTATTACTTTCATAGCTGATTAGAATGTTCTTTAAAGTGAAAGTCCTGCCAACAATTTGCTATAGTACCACCAACATTAACATTCGGCCCATATTACCTGCACATACATGTGTGAAAATGAACACATCGTCTTCTATGGACTTTGCTTGACTGATGTAATGTGAAGAATTCCAGCCAACATCTACATACATGCACTATACTACAGGCTAATTTCAAGCACCATGAGTGGAATAGCCTGCTCATTTATCACAGAATAATTTAACATATTTTGTATGTTATTCAAAATTATGAATAATGTTGAATAAAAACTATGCCAACTTCTGGTGCTGCTCTTTTGACATCAAACTTTGTACTGAACACTAAGCACTTCATTTCACTGTCATAACTGGGATAACTCACACAACACAAAGCACAATAGTAGAATACTTTTAAACTCCCATGCATTAGCCAATCAACACGAAACAATGCAATTAACAAATGTTGCTCTGAAGTCACAATGGATATTAGTCAACAACTGACCCAAACATCATTTAAACATGTGTGTTATAGGAAGAGATCTACGTTCCTCCATCCATGACATGGTATCATGATCTAGAACAATTACACTGCCCCCGTTACACTTTGCTCTTGTCAGGATGCCAAACAGGATAAAGATATATAAATATTACTCCCATTATGTTATTTGTAATCAAGTTACCAGCATCATGTCAAAGAGCAGGATGACCAACTGGCAACAGGCAACACGAAAAGCATCTGAGAGAAACAGTGTACCTGAGTTGCAAAAATCAACAACTGAATTCTGTTCCATGACTAAGCGCATTATCTGAAATTTGGAGGGGTACACTGTCACAGATTTTCAACCACTCAGGAAGAGGCACAAAGGTGGTACCTTTATGAACTGCCAAATATAAAAAGCTTCAGAATCAAAATTGCAAATACAGTTGGTGTGAAAAAATTTGCAACTAATTACAAGTTGCTAGTCATGAAGATGCCAGAAAGAAACCCTCATTTTGTGACATTTTCCTTACATTCACAAATTAATGGCGCAAATGGTTTTTCTTCCTGTCGCTCATTCTCTGAACAGGCTTTACTCATTCTGTTACAGTTCTACTGTAGTTAAAAATGTATAGCGCTGCAATCCAGTCCAATGTGTATTACAAAAGACTGGAAAAATTTGTAATCTTAACTCTCAGCCATCTGCAATACCTGTCACAAACCAATCCTGGTGAAGAACACTATCATGACCATAAAATAAAATCCACTTTCTATTTCAGCACGGAAATCTTTTGCTGGGCACATTGTTGTGATTCAAGTCAAAAATAAAGTTCTACTTGGTTTAGATAAAGAGTGATAGCTCAGATCATTTATACTCTAAAAAATGTCAATGTCTTCTGAAGTAATTTAATGGACAGGTGACCAAATGTAAGCAAGCATGATGCAAATGCTTTACTAATGTGCAAAATTTACCAAATACACCTGCAATTGTGACACATATGGCAAAAAATTTACAAACAGAATTACCAGGATTCATATCACAAATTTTGATTGGTAACACCAAGTTCTGTAATGAAATTACATACCGTTCTCATGTCTTTTACACATGACTGAACAACTTGGTATACGTTGCTCTGGTTGTTGGCACAGACCCACTGCATGAGATTCATCTGCCCATCATTTTGCTGCACCTGAAGACTACAGCCAGCCTCTCGTCCCATAACATCCAACTGCTGGACACCTTCCCTGACACTTCTAAACACCTCCCCTTGCTCCTGCAATGGTGATGTTCTTATAGAATCTGACACCAGTCCCATGGCTAATCCAGTAGCCTCATCCTCTGCAGTTGCCAGGAGTGCAGGGATCACTGGGATCTTCATCAGCAAGTCTATATCATCTTGCAAACTGCAATAAATGCATGGAACTTTAGTTTTTCTTCAGTTCTAAAATACATTATAATTTTATGGCCCAAATAACATAATATAAAATTGAGATTTCATATTCCTACAGTGGTGAGAATGAAAATGGCTGCCTTCTGGGTTGCTGCACAATGTAGTCTGGTAGAAGATTACTGATGTTTAAGACGTGCTTGCTGCTTCCATCATCAAGGGAATAAATGAGTCCTGATGATGGAGGCAGTAAGCTCCTCTAAAATGTCAGTAAACCTCTACCATAATGCACAGAACAACAACCCAGAAGACAGCCACCTTCTTCATACGAAATGTTAACAGTTCATTCTTATTAGCAACAGCATAAGTAAAGTTGTCTGTGTGTAGGGGTTTGCCTAATGATGAGAGCTATTTTTATAAATGGGGCCCCACCAAGCTGTTACCATTCCCTTTTCCTACAATCACAGAACCAGAAACCTCCTCCAAAATGTCATACATCCATTTTGCCCCACATCATGGACAATGTACAAAGACAATCTTAAAAACAAACCACAAATAAGTTTTCCATTCATCACTCAATTTCAGCTTCAATTAACATATAAAGGACATATTCACATTTTTTAACTTTGTAAGCATTTGAATTAATTTAAAACAGTTTAACAAATAATTTTATCATTATTTCTTGACACTGGAGGGTGAAAATACCATTCCCAGTGTAATGACATAATGACAGGGAATTAAACCTGATGATGGCCACACTGGACAAAAACATGCTGTTCTAGCAAATGAACAGTGAAATGAATGATGAACAAGAAAAACCCAAGAATGGAATATAATCTGGAAACACATTTTACAATGAAAAGACCTATGACAACACAGAACTGTTTTATGGAATATGCTAATAAGAAGAGGAAGTTCTTGAAACATATAACTATAGAAATTCAGAGTTTATCAAACAATAAAAATGTTAGTACCTTCAAACAGAAACGGTACACAGAAAAGTGTTACAAACAAGGGTATATGATAAGAATATAGTCTATCACCAGGGCTTTCTAATATATGTATGAATGACATTTTGAGGACATGGAAAATGAAAACTGATTATGGAATAAGAATTATAAAGAATATATTTTAATCCTATTTATTCAAATGCTCAGGTGATCATATAAAACAATAAAAATTATCTTCTGAGATATATTAATGAATTGCATAATTAGCAAATTTTAAAACATTTAAGAAGAAAACTAAGGTTATGACATGCCAGAAAATATCCTGTCTAAACAAACATTATACTAGAAAATACAATTATAGAAGTTTCACATTCAAACTACTTGTGTGTGATGTGTCACATGCATATGATAAAGACATAAATAATAAAATACATAAAAATCAATATATGACATTACTGGAAGGGCTCTCCAACAAAAAGCAATAAGACAAAATTAAGAATTTACAAGGTTTTAGCAGTATCCACATTATTATATGGTAGTGAAATCTGTCGTCTAAGAGAGGCAAAATCAGTATATAAGCTGCTGAGAAGATGCTTCTAAGAAACATTAACAGCTCTACTCATTTGCATAGGATGGGAAATGACATAAGTAGAGATATATGGGCATATCTGCGATCAAGAATAAATCTGAATCACATATAAAAACTGAGTACAACATACTCAGAGAATACCAGAACAGGCCATTAGAAAAATTCTTAATCATCATCTACAACCAAACATTGCAGCCAATAACATTACTGCTTCATGATGAAAGATTCTCGGGTTACAAGCCACATCAGGTGACTGAACAGTGAGTAAATCATTTTGAAACATTGGCAGAAGATATGGTTTACTCACCATTCAGCCACCTAATGCAGCTTGTAACCTGGGAATCTTTCATCAACTTCAGTTGCCGTGAAAGCTTCATTTTATACATTACTGCTTCATATTTGGGAGGTCCCAGATTCAAATCTTAGTCCAGAGACCAGATATCCTGACTGGCATTTTTCAAGGATTTTCCTCAGTCCTCCCAGGTAAATTCTAAGGCAGTACCTTCACTTAGGCCACAACTGCTTCCATCCATATCTCTTCTAAATCATTATTTATTAATCAATCCATCATCTGACACCAGTCAGAGGTACTAACAGCATAACTCAATTAAACACAAATCATCCATAAGGAAGAAGACACTGCTCATCCCCAAAAACAGTGAAGTTGGAACAGGCTCTTAGCCTAACCTTGAGTGGCAGAAGACTAATCCCAAGGAAAACTAAAGTTTGGCAGCAAATGAAACTGCTGAAATTATTGGCATTTTGAGCTCTTTGCAAAGATGGGAAAAAACACACAATTCTGCCATCTCAGATTGATGATAAGACCAAAAACACAAGTTTCTATTGGCTTTGGGCTAACTTGAAGTCTGTAACATATCTCAGCACCAAACATTATTCTACTACATGGTGCAAAACTGTTACCATGACATCAAAAGACTTACTAAATGTCAGACAGGCCATGGAGGCCTGAAATTAGCCTACAGGTGATCAATAACATGCATTGTAACAGTTGCTAGAATCCTTAATTATACCATTTTTTAAATGTTATCCCTTCCTTATACACAAATGCAGAATATATATTAAGGTGTGGCAATGAATGCTCATCACTTTTATATTAAACTTGTGACTTACTTATCCAACAGCTGCACATACTCTGCCTTCATCTCCAGATAATGGCTGAAGCTCTGTTCAAACTGTTCTGCTCGATTTCTGAAAGACTGGGTGGTGTCTTCCATGTTGGCCAAAACTGCTGCCCATCCTACATTATAAAACATTCGGATGTTTATACTTCATAAAAACTGTTCTAAAACCTATCACAAGAGCATGTGACTTACCAGCTATGTGGTTCATATATTATTAACAACATTAAATAAACTTACGAGACTCTGAAGCTGCAAAAACTAACTGTTGGTAGTAATATGCAAACTGTTCAAAATTTTGAGTCAAGTTTAAAAAAAACTCGGCTCAACTAGAATGAATGAAAATGTTCGAAAAATCGAGTTCCGACGCATTTTCTTCGCAATCAATAAAGCAACCACCAACTTTCAGCTCATAGTGTTATCAATAGTGCATAATGAGCATCAATCCCTTACTCTACACATATTTTGATTGAATATATGCGTGTGCGCGGGAGGCGGGACCACCAATAAGGCGGGACTGTTCTGTCTTCGGTGTATCAGCTCATAAAATGCAGTGCGCATCACCGACGGAAGCCAATTTCAGCCGATCTCATGTTTATGGTTTGCCATCTTTAAAATCAAACTCTTTAAGCAAAACAAAAACATATGTTGTCAAAAACAATGAAACACTTTGTATAAATAACACTCCAAACAAGCCTCAAAACTAAACAGGACTACTTATCGCTGCTAACAAGCACTAAAAGTGAGGCATTGCTTGAATTCCACTTATTAGTGAAACACATGTTATATTTTTTTTTTACTGGTTCAGGGTTCATGTAAATGTTCCCTCCTTAAACGTTTTGTGAAGTGCGGGTGCCATTGTTATTAAGGAAGTTGAGAACTGTTACGTCTGTCACTAGCAATTATTATTAGTTCCTTTGCAGTGTAACAAGCTTAGTAATCTGTGAACAACTTCTTTCAATAATATTGTTACCCCATTAATTAATAAAATCAGAAATGTTTAAATATTCAGGGACTGAAAAAACTCAAAAAGGTTCACTTGTGTGGAATTTTTTTACCAACATATCAGCGATGCACAGTGCAAACTTTTGCTCAAAATACCTACTGGAAGCACAACAACATCGACTCAACATTTGGCCAAACATCCGCATCAGACTAGAGAATACTGGAAGCAAAAAGAAATGAATAGCCAGTAGAAGGGAACAACTAAAACTTCTAGACAGTGGCTTTGTGAAAGCAGTGAAAATGAATCCTTCTGAGCTTCGAGCAAAAGCAATTACCTTGGCTACTGGTCAAATGATAGTATTGGATTATCAGCTGTATTCAGTGGTGGAAGAGTCCAAGAGTTGCTGCATACAATGGAACCTAGATATCAAGCACCTTCAAGAACTGTATTCTTAGAAGTGTTATACATGAAATGCATTCCATCTGCAAGTCAGAAATCAAACAAAATTTTCCAAAGACTTAAATTCTGCTTCATCACTATCACTCACTTGAGATATTTGGACATCCCGAGTAGAAGACAGCTAGCCATATCTCTCTTACTTGTCATTATATGTCTTGTGATTTTGTAATGAAATGATACATTCTAGCTAACTCATACTTTCCTGGACATCACACATGATCTGCAGTGCATGAAGAACTGAAAACTTTTAGAGGAATGGAATTTTGAAGCATACACAATACCAATACACATTGTTACTGATAATGCCAGAACATGGTATCAGCATTGTCTGCAACAGAATGGATTTCTACACTGTCTTGCCCACACAATGTAATTGGCTATAAAAAAATTAAATCCGTGGCGTAACAGCCCTCTGAGAGCCAAAGCTGGCTGCTGGCCTCACATTCACATGTCTAAGCAGCGATGAATGATCATCCAACCAGATATAGGGTGACGTGTGGTCAGCATGACGAACCCCCAGCCATTGCTAGCTTTCCTGACCAGATTACGCTACTCATTGTAGCTCCCCAATTTCCTCACGATGCTGGGTTGGCACTGGTCCCATACACTGGTCGAAAGCTCATGAGAAAATTTCTTTTCCCCCAAGAAACTGGCTATAAATGATGCAAAGAAATTGACATCAGACTTCAGTGAACTGTGACAAGAAGGAAGATCAATTCTTGGACATTATCATCATAGAGTGTAAGCACAAGAAAGATTTGGTCCTAGCAAAAGAAGACGGGAAAACCTGAACGCAGTCTCATTCAGGATGTTGATGCTCAATAGAACACAGAGTATCACGTGTTTGGTAGACTTGATGAACAAAGGGACCAGTTTCTGAGTTAGCTGATAGTAGCAAAGTGGAATATTTTATTCAAGCTGAAAGGCAAATGGTAGGTGAAATGGTCAACATTTTACAACCTATCAACCAAGCATGCACAGAATTAAGCCGAAAATCATATCCAACCCTCTCCGTGATAATTTCTCTAATAATCAGCATACAAACACTGCTGGAGAATTATATAAAAACTAAAGGAAAAGGGAGTGGCTTGGCATTTGCAAAACAATTAACAATAGCTTTCAATAGCTTTTTCCCAATAACAGCGAAATTAAACCAAATACTCTAGCAATGTTTATGGATCCTAGATTTAAAGCTATACTGTTGTCAGAAGATGAGGTCAAGTTGGCAATAAATTTAATTAAGAAATAAATCAATGAATATATTCCAGATCCACAGTAACAAGAGAAAGAAGTACAAGAAAGCTCTGAACCATCCAGCTCACTATGGAGTTATTTTGACAAACTTGCTAAAATGAACAAACCTACTGAAAATAAACAGCATGCCAAGGATCCAATCAGCAAATACTTAAGCATGAAGACCCTTGTGTGTGGTAAAAAGATAATCCTTGCAGTACCAATATCTTCAACCTCTGGCTCAACATTATTTACCCATACCAGCCACAACAGATGCTAGTGAGAGACTTTTCTCTTCTGCAGGAGCCACTGTGACCGTATGTAGAGCAAATCTGAACCCGGAACATGTGGAGCAACTGGTGTTTCTTCACCACAACATGAAGTATAGTACCAGTTTTTAAACACGACACTTATGTAGCTAGTTTCTTTAAATGGATCTCTTACCACTAATCTGAATTCTTAACTGTTCCTAAAAAGTTATGCTAATTATCAAATTGTATACATAAATGTGGTTGTGAAAATAAAAGTGATATGCTGTTACAGAGAAAGGTAAGTTTCTTGTTTTTGAAGATTTGTTCTAATAACTTATGTAGGCCTAGTTGGTACCAGAAATGTACCTGCTATGTAGTGTATATCTAGTGAAATGTATTGTTTGGTGTCTAACAAAATGGGCCTAATAAAAGGTGATTTCTTACTTAAACTTCAACTCAACTTTAAAAAAACTGTTCACACATCACTAATTGTTGGTAACAAAACCTGAAGGTTCAACACACCTGATACAAAAACTCTTCATGTCTAATTCCATTCACACCCTCACAACCCACTTCCCTACTTTTCTAGTTTCCAAAATTATTAAGTTTCACAGGGTTTCTACTCCAAAATTCAGCATGGATGTCTTGTTACACATGTTAGAGGTACATGTTCAGCCCAAAATAACTCACTTGACTACCTTAATAATACTAAGTCTCTAAGGCCCATATTTTTTTTTAAGAAACTGTATTTCATACAATTTCAATTTATGTCCTTCCCTCAACGTATGTCCAAAGTTCAACACTACACAAAACATGTAGTTAAATTATTATTAGCCATGTTCCAAGTCCTCCTTTCCCCTACTATGTCAATCTAGGAATGACACAACTGTTACAATTCTTAAGATGTACCTTGTTGCTGGAGATGCTGATCATGGACCAAATTCTCACAGGCCCGAGTCTGTTCACGAGCATGCTCATAAAATTGCTGTGCCAGCTGGACCCTTGCCACAACAGTTGTGTAAGTATCAGGCATGCTGTGGGTGGCATCTACTTGGTCCTTCAGAGCAACATCTGTAACAAGCAAGACAAACTATAAAGAAACACATCTTGCGAAACATAACACTTTGCAGTAACATGTGAAGGGACACACTGTTGTTTAATAAACATCAGTGAATGAATGATAACATTGTTGTTCATAAATTTCACAAAATTTTTGTGTCTAAAAAATTATATTAATCTCATATAACAAAGCTTTTAAAATTATAATTATTCTATAAGGGTGTACGAGGTGCGATCGGAAAGTTTCCAGACTGCGCCTATAAAAACCCGTACACTTATCTCAGGTATTAAATTCATCCATCACCCTCGAAGTAGTTCCCCTGGGAGTGAACACAACAATCCCAGCGCCGCTGCCAAGCCTGGAAGCATCCCTGGAAATCTTTCTTTGTCAGCCTGTCAAGCACCATCTGCGATTCTGCCTGAATCTCTTCTATCGTCTCAAATCTCCTTCCCTTTTGCTGAATCTTCATCTTTGGGAAGAGGAAGAAGTCACACAGAGCTAAATCTTGCAAATAAGGAGGGTGCGGGATGATGGCCATGGTGTTTGTGGCCAAAAACTGCCAAACTTTGAGGGCGGTGTGCGCTGGCGCGTTGTCATGATGCGTCGCATGTGGAGTTCTTCCTTTAGAAACAGCTGACAGGTCCCATAGCCTATCCCAACAATGTCGCACAAGTCGTTGATGGTACGACGACGATCTTCGTAACATTTTCGGGCGTTGTGCTCGAAGATGGTCGGCCAGAACGCTCGTCATCATCGACAGAGGTTCGGCCATTTTTAAAACGTGAATGCCACACAAAAGTTTGCGGACTCCCCAAATGCTTGCTTTAGCATTCCATAGGTTTCCGTAGCCGTTTTGGCAAGTCTTTGGCAAAATTTGATGCACACGCCATTCCGAAATCGCAGGAGGGTCGGTGTAATGCACTACCAAAACGCCCTTAACTAAGAAACAAATGCTAATTCGATGATGCCGGCTGGCACACTGATTCACTATGAATGTAGGCCGCACCCCCTAGCGGCAGAAGCTCGTACTACATCCGGTTCGCCCTCTATTGACACAGTCTTGAAACTTTCCGATCGCACCTCGTATGTGTTCTATAAAGTATGAAGTATTGAGAAAATTTGTGCAAATATAAGGCCCATCACATTTTTTATCTAACAGCAAAATTATATTAATTCTTACTTATCTATTTACGTTATAATTGCATAAGAAAATATTGTAACAAAATATTTTTAAAAGTTCATGTTTTAACCATAGACCTACGCGCAGAATGTTCTATATTTGTTTTATAATTCACACTTTAAATATTAATAGATCATAAACCACACACAGATCAATATAAACCTTAAGTGCCACCTGAATATGACCTACATTAAACCAAAACACCTAGTTGTACTGTGAAAAAGCATAAGACATAAAAATAAAAGCTGTATAGATAGATATTATTTGTATCAGAATTCCGTGTCATCGGACATCAGAAATAAGTGATGTTGGGTCCAGACAGTGACAGAGACTTTCACTGGAGATCAATTTTGGGTTTACTAACTGATTTGATGATCACTACATTACAATATTGGAACTGGAGAGATATCCTGTGCAATAAGAGATGATGATACAAGCTTGTGGGGAATTCATGGTAACTATCAAAGACTCGCCTTTCTCTTGTATCAGAACTGGATTTTGTCAACACTTTTAACAACTCCCTCGAAAGCTGAACATCACATACTATTACAAGTTATAAAACATGAAATAGAATTTCCCTCTGCAGCCTGTTTTACAGTAATGTTTCTGTATCTGTACCAGAACTGAGTGTGTACTGGAGATAAGACGAATTAATGTATACAGTTATGTACTTGGATGTTTTTAAAAATGAATGTGATGCCCAGACCTGAACATATTCAAATGTTATCTCATTCACATTCATGTAGACAGTCACAAAATGACATCATGTTCAGTAATTTGCACAAAGGAAGATTCTAGACTACAAAGAAAAGTAGCTGCAACACGTACATTTACAGGAGACTTGTAACTAGCCACCTATGTGGTGCAGTCATTCTTGTAATGTTAACAGCTAACCTGCTGGTCAAGAAACACACTTTTATGGAACATGAAGGTTCATTATCATGTTCTCAAAAGACTCCCGCCTGAACCTATCATCAGCCAGATGAATCCAGTCCACAGTCTAACCTAACCAAATCTAAACTATATCTCTAAGATCCATTGTAATATTAGCCTTCCACCTATGCACATTTCTGAAATAGTCTCTTCTCTAGAGGTTGTGAATCAAATGTACAAATTCCTCATTTCCTCAGGCATGTGACATGCCCCACCCACTGCAACCCCCTAAATCCCCCTCATCTTATTAAGTTAATAAAAAATACAAATTGTGAAGCTCTTTGTTATATAAATTTCTCCATCTTTATATTGTTTCTCTTTCTTAGATCCAAATATTCCTCTCAGGTGCTGCTTAAGTATGCTAAAGAATCTGTCCAAATCCAATATCTTGTATGACATCAATAATGTTCCTAAAAGATTATAGAGGTAGTTTTAGAAGGGCCAAGAAATACATCAAAAGTTGCAATAGATCACTGATTTACATCTTAAAATAAAATATTACACAATACCTGGAACAAAGTCCATGCTGACAGAAGGTGGAGTCAGGCCTTCTATAGTACTTTTGCTGAATAGGTAGATGGGGTTGGTGTCAGTCCCAGCGGAGTAGCTGCACACACGAGCTGTTGGATCCAAACTCTCCCCACCACTTACTAAGAGCACCTGCTTGTCAGCGGGGATGCCACAGCTTCTCTCAATCACATCACTCAGCTGTTTGACACTGGAATTGCACATTTATTAAAGTAAAATACAGCAGTTTAGATGAATTTATACAGGCACAATAAGAAGCAACACTTCATCAGGTATAAATTCAGTGTCACTGTTTAAATGTACTAGCTTCTAACCCTAACAGATCAGTTATTTCAAAACCTTTAAGCGCAGTGGAACTTACTAGGAAGCCACAGAGGACCACCAATGGACCCTGCGTGTCCTACTTCAGGAAACAACCTGCAGGTGTTCAAATTCCAATTCAAAAAACCAACAGAAACTACAATGTAAGTAAAGGTAAAGTTTGTCCCACTATACGCCATGTAGGCGTTTGGGGTGAGTGGAGGCATAGCTCCTCTCTTCCTTGACCTCGGCACTACATGGGGTGAGTGGTCAGCATCACGCCCCGGCCGGCTTTACCCCCGGGAAAGAACCCCGGTACCCATTGTAGAGGAGGCTGGGTGGACCCCAGAACCGGTCTGGACGCAGAGGCTAGAGGAAAAATCCTCTGGCCCCGTCGGGGATCGAACCCCGGCCGTCCAGCCCGCAGCTAGTCACTAAACTGACTGAGCTATCCCGGCTCATAACAGAAACTACAATGTTCATAGAATAAATCAAATGCAAGAATAAACTGATTACATATTTCATTTGTTTTATAAAAAAATATTACACAGTAAAATTCTTGTGCTAAAAGACTCTAATATTTTTAATGCATTAAAGAAGTCACACAAAACCAAGTTTTACATTTTTGGCCATAATTTTTATGATCTTTTCAAAATATTGCTTATGTTAGCTTTGCTTGCTTTGAAACAGCCAGTAAAATATTATTATCCAAATGCATGTATAAGTCTGGTCTAATGTTTGATGAACTTCAGCTTGCAGAGGTATGACAACCCAAACAATTACATTATTTGAGCTTAAGACCATAATGAAATTGTTTCTCTGGAAGAATACAGCAGACACTCCTTGTTTATGGGTCTGCACAACAAGGTCTTGCATATTCATGGATAAACTACTGTGGTGATATTTTTTGCATCACAGCATAGGTCCCTTGCTTTTTGCCAGTTACTCTTTCACAGAGTAATGCTTAACAGCCTGCATTTGCCTGCCTATCTCAGTAGCTACACAGACATTATGCCACACCAGGTGTACTTCAACTGTACCTTTTACAATTTTTAAAACTGGTTGTTACCTGTACATTTGATCACACTGACAATTTCACTATGTTCTATGGTATTAGGCACAGCAAACTTAATTACTTATTCCATGTTATTTGGTGCTCCTTCAACAGCTGAAACATATTCAAATCCTGGAATACAAGACAAAACTCACCACTCCAAGGCCAGGTTCATTTCATAAATCATCATCTTGCCTGTGTCCACATGGAATATGTACAACATTCTGCCCACTCTTGCTTCACTCCCAAAGGAGGACCTGCTATGAGCTAGGATCCTGCTTGTTGTACTTCATATGCAGTGTTCACCTCTGTCTGCAGTGTGAAGGGGTGTGCCTGTAACAGCCACATTCATTACTAAAAAAATAAATTGCAACTGTGTGCGTTATTTCCGTCCATCTCAAGCCAAGAGCAGAAAGGTGTATTCCAATGGAGTACATGTCTTACACACACATTCTTTGCTATTTTGTATACCTCATTGACCTTGAGGCTCATTTATGCAGATACAAAGCTACTGTTGCATTCCACTACATTTTTCAAACTTTGTATTTTCTATAAATACAGCATATGAACACATGTCTTAAATAAGACTTCTAGGGTGTAAAGAGATCAATATTTGATGACATAGGATAATTATTTTATAATATACCACTTTTTAGAAATTTAGTGAAGTTCAATTTGAGCTTCATCTAAAGCAGGGGTTATCATTGCCAATGGCATCACAAAATTAAGTAAGCCTAACAACCCTTAGCATAGACCACCAATACCAAATTTCATAAAAATCTGTCAAGTAGTTTTGTAGATAAAACAGGCAAACATACATGCAACCCCACATTTTTTCTATCCGTTTCAAAAACGTTTGCCTTGTAGACAGCTGTCTTCTTGGTTGTTAGAGCATGTATTCTGAAAGTTTATAGACATTTCAGAGAAGCTTGCTGACTCCACATCAAGGCACTCATTGCCCTAATGATGGGCAACACAATAGCCTGACAAGAGTTAACATTCTGAAACAGCAAACATGCTACATTGCACTGACCAGGCCATGCCAAGCACACCCATCTACTGCTCTAGGGGGCTCAGCTAGCAAGTAATTTGGTTCAAGCAGTATGTACACATGAGAAGAATATAACTAAATCTGAGACTGACTTCAAAAATATTTCTTTAATTGGGCAAAACCACATTCAGCATACTCAAAAACAGTGTTAAGGGGATGTAGTCTGCAGTATCATCAGATAATATGCCCATAGCTTTGTAAGTTATTTACAAATACCATATTGACTTTAAGATTATTAATAAGTAATGATTATACAGTAAATCAGATAAAACTGGAGACAAACAACTGTCAAGTATTCCAAAGTAACTTATTCTGGCATTTATGCAAAGGATAGACATGCATTTCTGCTGAGTTAACTTGCTCACCATTATTGAATGTTTGCATTGCTTGTTTACTTAATATTTGTTACCACCAGCAGTGATCACTATCACAACTAGGAACTCTAAAACATTTTACATCAAGCATAATTATTGTTGACACTACAACCCAGAAGACAACAATCATATTTTACTGTTGCCTTCTATCACAATATGTGATCAGTCTGGCCGTGTCTGCTCTGCTGATCAGAAGTCAAAGCGCATTTGGGTTTTGTGATGTGAGAACATTATACTCTTGATGATTAGATTTGTTTAGTGAAGTTTATTGCCCAGAACCCAATATCAATACAAGCTTCATTTTAACTTTCATTCTAAACTGTACTTTTGAAAACAACTCCCCCCCCCCCCATACATTTGTATTACAATCTGCTAACAAATTTTCAAGTTGTAATTGGGAACTGATTAAATCTATGATCTAGTTTATCATAAATGAACAACTGTCTGCTAGTGCAGTACTACCCATATCCCATCTGACCTAGATGTCCAGTAATTGTAATTTATACTTCTTGTGCTACTGTTTTCAGTAAACATTTCCTATGGACTCGTCATTCCAAATTCCAAAAGTCATATTCATTTTCCATTGTTTATATTACTCCAAAGAATCTGTTCACAACCAAGGCCCAGTTGAATATTTCATAACATCCAAAAATGAATGATAATAGCCACTTAATCATTCCAGCATTTCACAGCTCCATATAATTTAAAGCCAGAAATTATTATTTTCTACACATTTACAGCCAACATTTTTGGAGCTAAGTTTATGGAAATACAGACAGCATTACAAATCTAATTACCTGGTAATTAGAACAGCTGATGCAACTTTTTACACAAACTGTAAAATGCCAAAATTATTACAGAACACACTTATTCTTGTCTCACTTAACAATGCTGTTTCAACTACAGAGACGTTAAATGAGAAGGAAATAAAATC
The DNA here is from genome assembly GCF_000696155.1 of Zootermopsis nevadensis. Next base: position 1,008,519 of record NW_019059569.1, read on the forward strand.
TTCATTGGTTAGTACGTGAAAAACCTGGCCTGGCCTATTTGAAGATAACTACCCTGGCATTTGCCTGGAGTAACTGAGAAAGAACCAGAGAAAACTCCAGTCAAGATTGCCAGTAACCTGGTCAAGATTCAAACTGGGTACCTTAAACATACAAAATTACAATTTTACAGCTATTCCAACCTACTTGGTGTTAACTCATTAATGAGGAATGACTGCAATGTAAACAAACATTTCTTCCAGGATCCACTGTATTCTTGCCCTAAGCCACGACATTTAACAATGACCACAACTGCTTTCATTTTTTGTAAATATATTAATAATATCACAAAAATCTGTTTACTATTAAAGTCTTTATACTAACAGCTATTAAAATCATTCAAACTTCTGCAATATTTGATACTTTGTATCATTACTGTCCAACTAGTCAAAAGCATAGGTTATTCTATTTCAGAGTTTGGAAAACTTCCAATTGGGTCAAACTAATTTTGCTAGATACTGGAACTTCCGTAAACAGTCTGATACCATGCTCTTTAACCCTTTCAGTATTACTGAAGAAGAAATGTTAGTAGCCATGTTAGTAAATATTAACACTGTATAAATTTGAACATAAATATAATATGTGCTTCTTTTCCATGATACAGAAATCACCATCAATGGGAGTTTCTACCTTTCCAAAATATCTTCCTGATTTCAAGGAATAAACATAAAAGTTTAGTGGAAATCAGAACATCTGTTCTCAAGCTAAAAGCAAACATAGACACAAACATAACCACATTTTCAGATTCATATTTAAGATTATTCTCCCACATGTGTTTAGGTTAACTAGTAGTGTCTTCCTTTGAGATTTTCCAAACAAAATTTGTTGTTTCTCATCTCTCCATATACATGTCCTGCCAACCTCACCCTACAACTCCCTGTTTAATCATTCTAACATGATGCAAAGTATAAAAATTAGGTTTTCTTAATAATACATCAATGCCTCAATGGTTTTATGTAATTACACAATTAAAACAAAAAAGTGGAACAGTTTTCATGATATCAGTTCCCAACTTCCCCTTGTGAACAAAGACAGAAACATGTAGATGATGACAGGTCAGCTTCTCATTTAATCAACAGTAATAATAGTAGTTTATTTTACACAGATTACACAAATTTTTCAGAATGTTACAATGAAAATTACTAGTCTCAAAAATTTCAAGCTGCCATGTTAGTTAGAAGGAACAGATTTAAAAAGGTGCCAAGATGACCTCAGACAAGGTCTTCATTAAGTTCCTTAAAACAACTAAGTGGTTAAGAGCTATTACAGGGAACAGACAGCGTCCACCAGCCTTTTAAGCAGTTTTCCAAATATGTCTAATTGATGGAAAAAAGTCAACTTGACATGAAAATTGTGCAATTTGGAATGTGCACATAAAATATGCATATGCATATGCAAAACAGCAGTATCTAATGATTTTACTATTTGCTATGTAACAAAACCAAATGTTCCAGCCAAGGGATTTATACATCACATTCAGGTTCAAATACTGGTCTGGTGACCCTCTATGTATATAATCGATGTTTGACATTTCTAAGACCAAAACACAACATTAACCAGCTGATCTTTGTAATGGAAAAATGTTGCATTTCTTTGAACTATACTACCAACTCTGAAATATTATTTAGCCATACTTCAGTTTAACAGGAAGTGTTCAACACACATGAAAAATTTGGGATTCATCTTACTTGTACATATACACCACCTATAAGTACTGATGGCATTCTCTTCTATTTTCTGTGGTCATTCCTTGGACTTCTTTGATGCCATGTTTGTTTACTTACTTGTCATGCCTGCATTTGTGATCTATTTAATGATGTCAATAGCCTGGACTATACAGGATTAGATGATAAATAAACAATGAATTAGAAGTAGTCATGGCCTAACTTAAGGTACTATTCAAGCATTTTCCTGGAAGGACTAAGGAATTCCACAAAAAGTCACTTCAATGTGAGATCTAAACCCAGAACCTCCCAAATAGAAATCACGAATGCTAACGACTCAACCAAGACACTCAGTAAGACAAGTACACAAGAACTTTTTCAGAAACTTTCCAACTGTAGCTTGTAGCACAAAGTTACCTACTCTGGATGCATACTCACATCAGTAAATTATATTACACTTGTTCATGTGAGGCTGAAGTATCATAGTTAAGCACATTACAAAACATGATATAAAGCTAATATGCAGAAACAATGAAAAATACAGGACAAATAATGGATGGGGTAATTTAAGAAGTCCTGATGACAGTTTGATTACATCTTAGTACTCCATGCACAAAATTTTTAGACAATGTTAATTCCACATATCATTTAATTATTTATTTCAAAATTAAACTGCAATCACTTCACCCACAATAATATTATGAGTAACATCCACAAATTAAAACAAATTTTGTTCCAAACTATAAGTGCAGAACTAATATGTGGTATTTTCTGGCTAGCACCCGAAATTCCTAACATAAAATTATCAATATCAGTAAATTACCAAACAAATTCTGTAGGATCTCATAAATTCAAAATGGTCCAGCCTAACAACACAATCCCACAAAACACCAGGTTAGGTTATATCGTTTTCACATCATACAGTTAAAAGCAATTTCATTGTATTTCCACGCTTACATTCGTTTTCTACGTCTCATCAAAGCAATCTGTGAGTTCTCATGTCACTTTCAAGCACTCCTTCGGACAATAACGAGTAAAACAAATTCGTGCATTCTAATAAACAATGTCATTTCTGTTCCTATTCTCAGTGTCATGTGAAGGGAAAAGAGTAGAATGAAGGAACTATATTCCCTGATATTATACTTACGTGCTGCATGTTCACGCTGTATGTTCCACTTACCGTTCAAAGCACAAAACAAATAACATTTCTCGTTATGACTCAATCTTGCGTTAGCAACAAAGAAATCAAAGTCCCTGACGATTTCTTTAAATATTTAATAAAACTAACATTGTAACTAATCTATTGGACATAAAAGTCACATATAGCAAATATCATAAAATTTCAAATATAGGGCCACCTATCCTGAATAATACTACCAAAACTTTACCTATGACATTTATTGCTCAGTTTGGCCCCACGATAAAACAAAACAAGACACTGTCGAACAAAGAACAAGGCTGTAACTTTCTGCATATCACGGCAGTAATCATTTGAACAAAATATTATAGTTTTCAGTTTTCATGTATTCACTTATGGCTGTAAAAATAAAATGAAACATTGGTAAATCGACGTTAACATACCCTTTCCCAATGTTTTTAGCAGACGTCCTTCCATTTTACAAGCTGCCATTAGTGGCATAACCACAGCTGTTTACCGCTCGGAATGACGGGAACTCTTAGAATCATACGAATATATTACACTACGGTAAACCAACGGATCAGAACTTTTAGATTTATAGTTCAGAGTAAGAATATAGTTTGACTGTGTAATAAATATAAAATAATTCATTCTAAATATATATTCCTCTCGATGTAGACCCTCTGCTCAGTTTTTCTTAAATATTCAACAACTAGAGAAACATATTAAACGCATTTATGAAGTGCAGTGTCTTCATATTAAGTCAAACCGGAAACAGCTGAAGGCCTTCACTCCCGCGAATCCTGTGATCATATCCCAAATTTGTGAGCATTGACACAAGGTCATCATAGTTCGACACGTGACAAGAATGGTGTAAATAAGGAGTAATTCTGATGCACAGCTGATGTTTGCTGTGTAGGACAGCAGTGCTCCCCGCAAGAAAGTACTTCAACTATGCCAGTTTATGATCATCTTACTGCGCCTGTGCAACAAGCTACCACCCCACCAAATCTTTACGTTTTTTGTTCATTTAAGCGTATGTAACATTTTTAATATTGCATCAAATTCTATAATTTTATTATGTTAACACAATCACGAATTAGTGATTACATGACTAGTCACAATTTGAAAATCTTATACATAATGACAGAATAAAGTATTCCTCCACGTTCTGCATTCTCAGCAAAAACAGGCTTACCACTATATAAGAGTACTGCGTACGATGTCACCACCTATAAAGCAACAAATCATTCGGGTTATGACCAAGAATAGCACTGCTGTATCGCAAAAAAACAGATGCAGGGTTTTGCAGTATAACTGCTGAAAAAGTTGGAGAATTTGAAAGACTGTTGCGCTAAAAAGGACATTTCCCAAAATTGTGTCCATTAGAACAAAATACAATAGTGATATAATTACATTTTAAAATGCGCTATACAAAAACTTGATTATAAAGGCGCGCACTGACATGCCAAAGGTGTTTATCACATCAGGTAGGTTGCTGGTTCCTACTCCAAGAAACCCAACAGTTAAAAAATCAGCCTAACCACGCCCAGATATGTCCGGAAGAAAATGTGTACTGATATTCAAACGGGTAGAGCAACCTAACGAATACTCTCCCGGGCAGGTGTAGACGAATACACCAAAGCCAACCAGACACCGAATCTGACTACGACGTCGAAATCATCTTGAAAACTGAATTCAATATTGACACGTGAGACTTAAAGGCAAATGTGTCCCTGTGCTTAATTAAGCTCCACCCCATTCCTGAACACAACGCCATTAAGATGTATGGATGGCGAGGTGAAGTATGGTTGCGCACATTTGTTAGCTTGACGCTAGATAGGGTGGATGGTTAGTTTAACGTCCCGGACACTTTATCTCTGGCAAAGCAGCCCTCCGCACCGGTTAGATATTACCTTTGCTGAGACATGCGCGTGAGGGAGGGTAAGGACGCTGTATGCTAACGGTAGTGGGGCACGTAGGGGAACAGCTTTCTCTGTATGTATGTGTAAAAATGGGCCAATGTTATTGAAATGGAATTCAACGCACGAAGTAAACTCGGTCATAGCTCGCTTATAACTGAGCTCCTCTTATACCCCACCCACTGTTCGAGATGAAGATACACTGCACATCTCTCAGCAAACGTGTAATACGAGGTTTGTTGGGCCTCAGAGCTGTGCTGGACACAAATAAAAATCCCTGCCCTTGTCAGGGATCACATCGCAGTCTAGTTAAGCAGTTCTTAGCGCGCGTGCATAAGTCCTCTTTTTCGGTACGCCAAGACTACATGTTATACGAAATCAGGGGAGACGCTGGTAAACCTGGAGAGAGGGGTACTCAGAGTATACAGAGAGGAAAGGGGCTGTGGGGAACGACAGCAAAATCAAAGCCAAGGCACAGTAAAAGCGGAAGTTTTTCCTTTGCGACTCCTATACACCATAACATGGAAGAGTTATGTAAGATTTGAGGTTTTCACAGCGGTGAGTATGATGATTTCTGTCTTCATGGAAGAGTTAGTAATTCACCATCAGAAAAACTCGAACAAATTCTGAGCAGCCAGTAAATATCCACATGCAACACACACTAATAAAACACATGCATTGCAGCGATGGTAGTGTGATAATCTCAGCATGACAGTCTAAACGCGTAGAAAATGCTAATTAAATGCTTCGTGCGCAGGAAATAACAGCAACATTGCGTCACAGATAACACGTGAAGGACATTTTTGCCGAACATAAAATGCGAAATATCAATCTCAGGCATATCTCTGTAGACAAGAAAGTGACTTTCGGTTTTGCGACGCTTTTATAAAATATTTTTGCCATAATATGCTGTTTATACAAGCAGATATTTTCAATTCTTGTTCTTTTAGCCCACCTATTGAACCATAAACGAAATAATTAAATCAAAGCAGAACCGTTATGGAAATATAAAGTATAGCAGATACTGAAGATAACCAAAAAAATGTTGTCTCAAGAGACAGACTATAAATGGTACGTCCCGAATGCACATCGAGGGTTCTAAAACTATATTATTATGCTCGGTACAATCAGGGCAAAAAATATCTGGTACCTATAAAGCACTGGGCGGTCTGAACTTATCAGGCAACACAGAAACACCTTCCCCATGCCAGAAATCAAACTTTGGTCCTTTAGTCTTGTAAAGTTATATGGAAGGTAGATGAATATGACTGTACTCTCGATTGATGCACCGCGTAGTTTGGTTTGCCCTGACTGCATGATGCAATAACCCAGCAGTCATTATCATACTCGCCGCCGTGAGAACTTGATATCTCACCTTCTTAAACGTTGTTTAGTTCGTCGTTGGTACCTTGAAATGAGCTACGACCTCTTCTTCCTGTCCTTATCCTCTGCGGTACACTCCACTTTTTCTGAGAATATATCCCTGTGAAAAAGGGGAGAGCATTATCTTATTCCTCAACATCAAAATTCCGCCTTAATATATCCCCCCATGTTAACACCAAATTTCACGACATGCCGCCCTCCGGAGGCAAATAAAAATTTCAAGTTCTGATTGAATGCAGTATGCTCCCTGATCAACTTCGACCTTCATTTACCAGGACGAACGGACACGGTCTGGAAACCTTTATTGTCATAAATTTACGTCTGTTCCAGACCCACCTTCAACTTAGCATCACTCACTGCTCCACACTTTATCTTCTGTATTCTCACTCATTTATTCATTCTGCTTCAAAAAGTTAACCCACTTAATGCGTGGTCAATATTCTTCTGTGGCTATCAGCTGTGTAATTAGGGCGTTATACCCAGCGTTTCGGAGATTGTCTCTATCTATATCATAAGGTTAATCCCCCGAGAAAACTTCACTGCATTCAGTAGCCATGAAAGCTTCAAATATTATCGAATCTCTGGACTTAGTACAGCGATATTAAATAAATTAACCATTACTTATAAACCTATCTAAAACATCAACAAATCTACCGATGCACTGATTTTACTATCCATCAAAGCGAGCAACCAAATAATTAGTATCACCGACATCATTATTTCAGAATATTTGATGACAGTGTATGAGACTCTGGGTTTTCTCTTGTGATCTTCCGGTAAGGGACTGCGTGTGGTTACTGAAGGAGGTTACCAAAGTTTCGAAGAAAAGTATGGCCTCCATCTACAGATCCACACTGAAGGTCACAGAATGTCCTTCCGCACTCAAATAATTGGTTACACTTGTATGTAAAACCTGTGAATCTACAGTGTTCAAAATATTATCAGTTTCTTAGCTGCATATAATATTTCAGGTGAAAATTCAATTAATACTAACCATAATAAATAAACCACAAGTTGCTTTCAGCTTCATATCTTACCTGGACACCAAGAACTGCTGAAATGCTTCCGTCCTCGAAGGGACAGGCTGCCCTATTAGTAATCTCTACCTGAAGACGAGAAATAAATGGGTTGCCCGCTCTTTGCTTGGAAATTCTTGCAACGAAAGGGACAAATAACGGACCGAACTTTTGGCTACAAAGCCTAGTTTACACGGAGACACCAGATTTCGCAGTTTCATAAACTTAGGTTTCGAGAAACTAAACAAACACATGGTGGCATTAGTGTACGTAGCAGTTTCCAGACATTTGTAAAATTTAATCACGAGTGTGACTTTAAGAATGGATTTTCAAGTTGTGGCAGTCGCAAGTGATGGATGTCATCATTTTGTGCCTGAAAACTGAACATAATAGGAAGAAACATATTGGGACCCGGGAATAAACAAAGAGAAAGTCGCATTGGAGCGTGGAACCTTGTTGAAAGGAACTGTTTCAGGAGACTCCAAAATATACTTTCATTAGTTTTTAATTCGTCGATACTAAATCCATGAATATTTATTTTACTGTAAATTGTTGCTAGTGCAGCAAAGCGTTTTGTTGTGGTTTTAAAGTTCTTGTCGTAGTCACACAACTACTGTTGCTGGCGTAAATATTCAGAAATCCAACAATTTCTTCATTTCCCCGCTTCATAACAACAGCTTTCATGGCTTCAAAGAGAACAAAATAATTATAACACATTGACCACTTGGCCTTAACCTCAAAATAACATTAACCTATGGGTTTCGTGTTACAAAAGCTGGAAGCAACGGAAAGTGAGTAGTTCCGTTATGCAGTCAGACAGGGGCAGAATGCAGTAGTCGGTGGCAAACATCCTGTTACAATACGCGCCCTGTATCCGATGAACTACGTAGGAAACATTTTCACTTGGCGTTACTGCCGGGTATATAAACTGCTGTACATCAACTGTAGTACAAAAGATGTAATACAAGTGTAACAGAAAAATCAATTTTTTCGGCGTGGAAGCTGGGAAAAGTACATTTCAGAACAAATGTGAATTACGGGATTCGAACTCTGAAGTTGCATCCCTGCAGCATATAAAGAAACAATATGGTCCATACATTTTATCTCCCCAGATAGGAGAGGGGATGTAGCCCTAAGGGATACACTACTCATTACGCCGATATTCTGAAAATAATATATTCGGTCATACTATAAAACTAGAAATTCTAGCTTTGTAGGGACATAGAACATGGGGCCGTATACTGAACAAAGTATTGTGTGGTCAAGATACTTCTCATCACCGATTAAAATCATTTTACAATGTCTCTTTTCAGATCTAAAGAGAATTATACAGTTGCAGCCTACATCCATTGTCTTGACAAAACATTTTTAAAAAATATCAGTATTAATTAATATGATTTTAACGAGTACTTTTATTACTACTTATATTTAGTAACATTCTTTGGGAGGAAGGGCTGCAAAATAACGCAGAGAACATTGCGAACGACGTCTGTAATCTGACGAGGGCGCATTACAATATAGATTATTGAATTTCTGGACTTTATCCTTCGCTTACTATTTTAAAAACACAATGTTACGAAAACAGGGACTATTTTCGTCCTTATGTTCAGGGAAGAGGGGCACCTACTCATTTGGGTTCTGGTAAATGATACCAGTGACTGAGGTTAGCTCTATACAAGACAGGTCTAAATATCTGGTCGAAGAATATAAAGAAGAATTACAATATTATATTACAAATGTCCTATATTTTCATTTAATTCTTCACAGTCAAGAACTTATCAGAAGCTCCTAAACCGCGTTTCCATGCCTACTCTTTACATTTGTGCATCTTAATTCAGTTTAAAATATACACAATTCCTTTAGATTAGACATCTACATCCTCTTAATTTGCCAGAGCTGGACACGGCTGCTCAAAACAAAATAACAACTGTAGTTAGTCACTTATACAAATTTAATTTCTACATAATTACATTTATATAAACTTATAACCAAGTAACCAAAGTGTCTCTTTCATCATCCAAGCAAGGTTCATATACAGCCAAAGACACAAATTCAAACACAACAAACTATCGTAACTGAAAGAAAGCTTTTTTCTTAACGAAACACAAAATTTAAGTGTCTAATATTATTTGCGACGGACTATATTACTGAATATTATCATTTTTGTGTCCTTGACTGTACTGTAACATTACCCACATTTCTCATCAAAGAAACATACACACAAAAGCGGTTCATGCACGTAATAAAATCATGTTGTTTTGGGTTAAGTGGTACACAACGACGTTTCGCCTTTTTACAGATTCGTAATAACTTTTAAACGCTAGAATGCTAAA
>NW_019059569.1:1018115-1034476 GCF_000696155.1 Zootermopsis nevadensis
GGACAGACTGTGTGGTCCTACACAACATTTCGGACTCTAATTATACTTTCGTCTTCATGTGATGTTCGACTACATAACCCTACCCCCGCTGCGTTCTTAGTATAAAAATATTTCAGATAACAACGCAAAGTTCTAATTACCACGGACATCTTCAACTGCAAAAATATTACCGTTTTTCTCATATCTCGTCAAGCATCAAATATATGAATAGTAGTGATTTTAAACCAGGTATCTCGGACATATCAAGGAAAGGGCTAATAACCCGAATGTAATTTTGATTCATTGTACCAAGGGTTTACGTGACGGCCAAAATACCTTTTTAACGTGTTTCAATCGATACTCACTACATTGAATGAAATAAATTTCTCACATCGACGAGTTTTTCGTAAGATGCCGTTTTTAGATACAATAACCTCACTCTTTTATTTTTTAAAAAATTATGACGATGCTGTGAAGCTATTGTACCTGCATTGTTTTTGAACTTACCGTAAATATTTTACCCACAGTCTCCCAAGTTTTCCACAGATAATTAAACAATTTTATAGTAATATCTTTCTATCCAAACACATTCAATTTCCTTAAATTTATCACATGGGCCTGTTAGCAATAAGAACACCTAGTTGTTGCAAGTTCTGAAACAGGCATGAAATGTTATCCTGTTTCTGTTTTAACGTGTGATATAATTAGGCTTATACCTTTTTCGAGAAACCCCTTTATTGACGGAACATTAGTGGCATAAAGTTCAATTGACATTTCCAATGCAATGTGTACATATCATTATGGTATCAAATAAAATACGTCGGCTGCAATGTTATTCCAGACAAATCTCCAGTTACAGGACATAGTGACGTAAAGTCCTTGGTTACTTCAAAAGCTATTTATCCTAAACAATTTAATTTCGCAAATACACAGATGCTACGTGGTAGAGTAGATTTGTTCTTATATACTAGAGGCGCTGAAGGAATTACATATTTTTAATAATTGTAATATGTGGGCAGTATTGAGAAAATAAAAGAAAAAAGTGATATTGTGCTTACTTTATAATATGAAATGTCTCAACATTTGAGTGAAAATTTTAAGAAATACTATTTTTACATTCCAATTCAATTAACCTACCAACGTTAGATTTCGAATGGAACCTAACATCTGAGCCTAAAAATTTGCAATACAATTAGGACGAACCATCGAGTATTTCTGAGGTTAAATCTACTTATTTGACTCAAAAAAGTTGCGACAAGGACACAAATCTCTGTCATAAGGCCTCATATGTTCATTCCCACGGTTTCAGGAACAAAGGTCTTATACACACTTTATTGTGGGTACAAAATTAACATCTCATGTGTTTATCAGACTTCTGTATGTTAACATCCCATTTTCAGTTCAAAATGATTTATTTTTAGAGAAGGTACTGTATTCTAAACGCTACTGAAAGACATTTCGCTGAACAGCAAAGTTCTAGAATTACATCATTGTAATCCCAGTCCTGAAATTCTTACAAGTACTATACTTCAAGCTTCAGAACTTCTGAATGTTTCTTAAAAATATGAAAATTTTCATTGACAAAAACCAACTTAATTACCATAATTGTGATCTATCAGTTTATTGAAAGAACACTTCTGGCGCAGACAAATGATAAAGTACCGGAATCTCACTTAACATACTGATACCACTATTGAAATGTCTTTTGGTTTTATTGTGACTGATCAAACTGCATCAGCAGAATGAACAAAATATTCTTTTAAACAAATTTATATATTATGGCTGTGGAATTTTGCTGGGGAGTAAATAAAATGTTTGAATAACATCATAATTAACCTTTCTTTCAAATGTAACTGAAACATATTACAGTCGTCACTCACGGGGAATAAAATATAACAAAGAGTGTACTTAAATTATTATTGAAAAATGAAGATTTGCAACTTTCTGATTTCCTAATCTGTATTCATAACACGCACTAAAATGTTTTTCATGAAAACAGCGCTCAACGACTTGAGTAATGCAACAAAACAGAGCTTATGTTTCTCCTGAAGCCTCTAACACGTTTGAATATGTAATTTATCCTCGGTATAACCAAATATGTCAAAATAATAAATTGCATTACAGATCATATTTAACTGTTTGTCTCGGTATAATTCACGGACAACGCTAAAGAATTATTATAACATTCTATCAATCAGACATCCACAAGTCTTACTGAATTATATATCAAAAGTTAACATTTTATACCTTATTTAAATATGTGTAAAGAGATTGAAAATAAGTCTTGGGCATATGTGAAATATCCCCCAATTATGATGTCTGTAAGTCTTAACAGCATCAATTCCTTCAAAAGGATTCATTCACAGCCCATGATCACCCTGGAAACTTACAGATGAAATCAGCCCCAACCACAAGATATTCTTACGATAAAGAAGTGTGATAATGTCAATTATCACATCCTCTTAACGTTGGGATGGGGATAACGTTGGTACTTACAATTACAATAACTCTAATAATTACTACATTAATAATAATAGCAGAGGTATCAATTAAGTAATGACAGTAATAATAACACAGACACGCAACTGATGATTCACGGCTAGGAGTCAAATTATTTTAATTGTTTGGCATCTAGTTAACTACCAGACATAATCCTTTTGCCACAACCGTATACTCTGCTTGACAAATACTGGCATCAGTGGCATGATTTTAAATTTTAATCTCAGCATATGAAACAGCTGAACAGAAATATAAGGCCTTTCTCAAAATCACAATGACCGAGTTCAGGACACCAAAATTGAGAGACTCTGCAGTCAAATTATCAAATGCTGGTGTTAGAAATAATCGATTTAACATTTCCCTGAATCTCTGCTTGTAAATCATAGTGACATCCGCTTGATAATGTGGGTAATGTTACCAAAGCCGGACTTATTGTACTAAAAGTAATGTCATGCAGACGCATAGTGGCAGTTAGGGAAAAATAACAAATCCCATAAACAAGTTCAAGTTCAATATTATTGTCCCAGAAGTTCACATTAAAAAGAAAAAAAATCGAACAAATATATATCTCTCGTTCACAGAGCACTGTAGATTCAATCACTCGGAACAAACGTACGCTCTAGTAAAACTTTGCAGTCAGACAGGACTGGAAAAAAGGCAGAACCTCCGATTTTCTCTTTGCCTAACTTAAGACTTTGGGCAGCAAAACAGTCCGACAAATAATGCGACTTGGGCCTATGTAGGAGTGACTACAACTCTTATTCAGTGGGATCAGGTTTACTTTCAAGCGTCTGTTCTTGCTTAAATAAAAAAATTGAACATTAACATCAACAAATCTTATTCAGTACTGAAGACATTGTACAGCACTCTGCACTCTAAAACACAAGGCGTAGATGTAATAATCATACTTTCGTGCTCTGAAGAGGGAATAGAAATTATAAGTGGAAGCAGCCCTTGAACTGGGTGAAACACAAAAATTATATCCACTGAAAAGGAAAATCAACTAAACTAGGGATCGCAGAAATTTCATGAGAAAGGAACATGGCAATTGCAAACAGGATAATAGTAGAGATGAAACTAATGAAAATGTTTCCTGTCAGGAATTCAGCAACAGTCCTACCAACCTAACCTAAACCTGCAACTTCATATATTACAATTATATCCTGCAAGAGTAATTTGGCAAGATAAGAAACAATTTAATTACACAAATTTATTTCGTCTGTTCTGTGCAGGTAACAAAAACGAAGCAAGCATAATAAACAACTGATTCAAAAACAAGGACTTGATAACAATAATTTACATACTAAGCAATACACAATGAGTAAATAATAGACTATATGTCTAGAAAACATTTTGTTTTGATTTAGCAAGTAGAAAAAGATGGAGTTTTTCATTATAATTTTTCTGAAAATAGGATCACCCTATCTACAGTCTAAATTTTCAGTTATTAATGACTTGATAAACAATTTAAGAAAAAGGCACGCAATACTTCTGTCTCCAATATAGACAAAATAATAACAATAGACGATCGCTGAAACAGAGAATCGTTTGATATGCTTTATACAGTTCAATATCTCAAAAATCTAACTCATGAAGAAGTTAGCCTACGTCTTACGTAGGCCTACAAGTTGCCACCCCAAGTGGAACAATATTATTTACAAGTAGTATCATTTAAAAAGTCTAAACAAACTACATAGTAATTACCCCACGCACTCCACAGGTTTTTATAAAAAATAATAAAAACATGTGATCAATCCTAAGATGTAGGGCGAGAGAGAATGAACTTTCCCAATCAGTTCTGAATCTTCCTTAATCTATGCCAAGTAAAAAAGGCTTTAAGACAACACAGATCCTCATATTACATCGTCTCACAGGAGATTTGCCATTTCGTTTGATCCCTTCGATTCATTCCCTGGCAAGCGGGCAGTTCGCCAAATAAGGGGCGACACTTTTTCACTGAGAGTTATATAGAAAATTGGTACATAATTACATTATACATAACTCTATAATATATCACGAGACTGTGTTCGGTTTATTTGCTTCATGCTTCGTTTCGAGAAGAAGAAGAAGAAGAAGAATGACAAAAACGAAACGATTGATGTGAAAATATGCGCCGCGCGGCAGTCGACGCCAGTGTGATACTTATCTTTAATATGTCTCCAAATCATCAGGTGATTTTGCTAGTTCGGTAGAGTGGTTGTGGGAAAGGAGGGAGGGATCCTCACTTTCACTAGCCCTAACCAGCAGAGTCCATAGCAAATAATAACAGCCGTTACTATGTGAGAAGCTTGAAGAACATGATGGCCAGGGAGATGTTGATAAAGAGTACAAGCATCACCAGCTGCTGTCTCGAGAACCAGTCCTGCAAACACGAGAAAAACAGCTAGAGTCAGCATTCGCCATGTTAGAACGAGATATCTCGATAAGAAATAACACAAATTTCAGCTGAATTTAATAATATGAAATAAAACACTCGTCCAGCGCGGTGGATACGCTCCTCGAAAGCGGCGCGTTCTGTAAATCCGCGTTCGACGAACTTATTACAACATGTAAATAAACAAAAAATATAAAATTTACTGTAATGATATTTATTTATGAACAAACTACGTAATATAATCAAGTGTCGTCGGAGAGTTATGCATTAAAGTAAAAAATCAGCGGAAAGGTAGACCAACTGTTGCCGCGCTCATACCACCGCGCAACTTAATCTGGAGTCTTTATTTTCTCATCTAGTGTCATGACCTTACAATGTTTATTTGCTTCATTATCACATTTGCGCTTATGTCTTCTGGGGTGTAGCGCCGTGTAGTCTGGTAAAAGTTTACCAACGTTTCAGAGGCCCTTGCTACTTCCATCATCGTCTTACTTAACAGCCTTTTATATCATCGAATGACAGTGTCATTATAGATGATGACTTGGGACAGACTGTGAGGCAAGTTGTCGTGAATTATCGTGACGTATGGGGTAGCAGTCTTTTGTTTTCTTCTGCCAAAAATAGTTTTCCCGTTAGACCCAAGGGCCAAGAAGAACCTCCTGCCATTACTCTGGAAAACTAATAACCGGTTATCCTTAACAATATTTATTCATAAATGACAAATTGAGAAAGCATATGCTGGAAAAAATTGAATTCATTGTGAACACATTACTTACACTCACATATTATTTGAATTTTTTTTCATTCAACAGCTTGAATCTGACACACTTTTACTTCGAAAAAAATACATTACACTGTAGAGTTTTAAAGTCAGTAGCAAGTGGTACCTGTACGTAAAGCAGCAGACGAGATAAGAATCGCGGTTTTTTCATAATGATAGAGGAAAGGAAGTGTTTGAGCTTGCAGTAACTGGTCACAAATTAGGAAATAATTTCGCGGGCTATGTTAGTAGTTGACTCTCCTCAATACTTCTTCGTTGGTCACTCGATCCGTCCACCTGATCTTCTCTATTCTTCTCCAACACCACATTTCAAAACTCTCCAGGTATTTCTGTTCCTTCTTCCTGAGTGTCCAAGTCTCTGCTCCATACAGCGCGACACTCGGGAATCTGAGACTGAACGTGACTTGTGGGCTGGCATCTTATGAAGACGGATTCGAAGATGGCTGTCTTCTAGGACGTTGCGCCGTGTAATTTTGTATAAAAAAATACTACTACTGTGGAAGGAGTCCCTGTGTCTTAAAGAAACCTTAAATTCCGACCGTTACGATCGATTAATTCTGATCATTCTTCAGCGAATTAACAAAAGACAAAACATAGTCTCCGTATATCTCAAGGCTGTAGCCCGACTGCGTCCCGCGTGGAAATTGTAGGAATGAGGTTATGAGATAGTTTAAACGTATAAAGTCGCATGCTTCACAAGCATTATTCCTCCTCTCTATTCAAATAATTAAACCTAACCTATCCTAACCTAACATGAACTTAACTGACTTGTGGGGGTAACAGAAGGCCAAGCCCCAAACGGAGCAAATCCGAACAAGGAAATAAAGCAAGCATATTCAACCAGGGACCCAATTCGATCACGGATATTTAAAAATTAATGACCGCGGGGAACTAATCGGAAATCCCCGCGCATAAGTGAACAATTAACTTATTCTTCAAAACTGAAAGACAGTGCTCTGAGATAAAGTGTTAATATTTCAAGACATTTGTCGAAAAATATTTTCAGTGGTAAGAGGCCTGCTTATAAGCAGGTCAGCATTTCGTAAATCTGCTTTTAAATGATGTAAGTTGAATTGCATAATTATACCCATTTTTCTACTTGCACAAAACGTCGGGAAAGCAGAATCTAGGCTTCAGGACTTCAATGGACCATCTTGCATAAAAATCCCGGTTAGGAAAGGAAGCAGAACAATCCTGTGTCATGCTGGTTCCGAAAGAACAGGACATGTTAAAAATGAAAGCAATTTATAATTGCATCCAAAGCCAAATATACATGCCATAAAATAAGCTAATGTTGATATTTGGTATTAGTGATCATAAACTCGTGAAATGAACTACACAGATGAATAATTTAACAAACTGATTCGCTGGATATTACAAATATATCCCTGTATCGGCGTGAACACCACACACACACACACACAAGCACACAAACATTGTTTTTTCTTCTGAATTAAAAAACTTACAGATTTTCTGTTTTCAAAACAATAAAGTCGGGGCCTTCAGTTACATTTCTTAGCCGCTGGGCAGGTGGTTCAGTGCGAGCAACGTAGATGCGTTAGGATGTAAATTTTTATGTACGCAGTAAATAATTTTTAAAAATGCGGAGAAATGCAGTAGAATAATAAAGTGGCATGCTAGATGTATTATAAATACAGGGTTACATTAACAAAGAATTGAATAACAACGTGGTCAAAATATTACAGCAGGTTGAACGGAGAAAGAAGTCTCGCGAAACATTCAACTGAACTGAAACGGTCTGTACTCCCCTGTTGGCGACGCGACGCGACCCCGCTCGACTTTGTCGTAACCTTGAAACATCCAATGTCACTACATCTCTGTTAGTTAAAAGTAGTTCTCGCTGGATTTTGTAAGCAAAGATAGGATTTTTCAGCCCATTGCTGTAGGATACTTGGCATATTTTAATGAACACTTGAATAGCGACGAAGAAAAATCAAAAAAGACATTTACGAAAATTGTTAAGATTCCTAGTAATTATTATCCACATATCCAATTATTACCAAATAATAATTAGTTGAACTAGGACACCCAAAACGTTCGTAAACGTCTAATTTTACCTTTATTTATTGCTCCACAATTTCTACTCTTCGCTAAATATTATTAGGATAAATCAATGAGGACAAGATGGATGGGGCATGTAGCAAGCATGAGGGAATGAGAAATTTTTACAAACTTTAGGTCACTGAGCCTGAGAGGACAGACTACACCACGGTACCGGAGTAGATGGGAATAATATTAAAATGGATGTTACGGAAATTGGGTTGTAGAGTGTGGAATAGATTTTATCTGGCTCTAGACAAGGACAACCGTAGGGTTCCTGTAAACACAGTAACGGACCTTCGGGTTCTATAAAAAAAATGGGGTATTTCTTGACTGCACAAGCTTAGAGGCCTATGTGTGTATTTTTATTGGCCTAAACACACCAAGATTCAGTCCCCAGTGTTAGGAAATTCCGTGACAGGTTGCATTACCAACTTCTGAAGGCGACTCCTGTCTGACCTGGGTACCGTACCTTGACGTGAGGACTGATGAGGTACAGCAGTGGGTTGGCCCTCAACCTCTCTGCCTCCTCCGCCTGCCGCCGCACCTCCTCGCGTCGCGCCGAGCTCAGAACTGAGACCTCTTCCCGGGACATGGGGTCCGTCGCCTTGGGCAGTCCCTGAAAGTCGGGCAGACTCTTCTTACGCTGCAGTGGCGTCGGGGCCGGCACGCTCTGCAACACCCGCACCCAGTTAATGCGCAGGTCTTCACAGGGAGAACAGCTGCCCAGAAGTTCATTAATACAGATTGTCCATTTTAACACGCATCCCAAACTTCACAATCCCCGTATCCTGTGTGTGCGACATGGAATTGGTCACCCGACAGGTATACTGGACGCAAAATATCTTCGATCCCATGGTATCACAGGAAGAGGGCAAGGTGTATTGTAAAGGGCAACGAAGCTCAGAGATATTTTGTGCTTCGTATGTCCAACAAAAAAGGACTTCAGTGTTGGTGTAACCGTGACCTGGACAACGGCTAACGTTCAGTTCAGTGTCCTGTTTTGATCAGGCAAAATGGGTGTTACGTCTGAGCAAAGGAATTTTCGTCCAAGAGCATTATTTTGCTAACAAATCGTTTGTATTGTGCCCGCAAGCCTGCACGAAGCTTCTCGAAACGAGACAGTGCCAATTAGAACAACGTGTTGAACCAAAGATGGAGTCTAAGGTCTCCGATCCCTGGCGATGAAACGCTGCAGTCCCTCTCGAAGTCACCGAGGACACGGTCGTAACAGAACACGTCACGTATTACGGATTCGGGTAGCGTTTTAAAATGGGCATTCTGTACATTTTCGAATCGTGTCAGATGGGTATTTGGGCCGTCCGTGCTCTGTCCAGATAAAATGATTTAGAATTTTCAGGGTCATGTCGAAACCTTTACTTACTTTTGTTGACTAATAACTTTCTGTTCGTGGGTGTGTGCTTGCAGGGTAAGAACATGACAGCATTTCCATATCAAGAATTAGCTGTGGTCGTATTGCTTCTAGATTAAGAAGAGGATATACCAAAGTTCTCAACGTTTTAAGACCTTGGACCACACACACAAGCCGTAAGGATCTAATTGAGGACAGTTTATTACAGCTTCATAGTAATTTATTCAAGACACTACCAACTTACAATCGCAAACAAGTTCACACAGGCATGTTACTCCATTCTCCTTAACGATTGTGATGATTTATTATTTATGTAAACTATTTACTCAAATATTTAGCTTCGGCTGGTACTACTTGTTGTTCATACAGGATGATACAGTACTACAAATATGTACGCGGATCGGTATAAAACATGTTGACGGGCAGCGAAATGATAACCTCTAGGATAGACGCAAATGTCTTAATGAAACATTGAAAGCAATAAAAGATGAAGTGTGAAAAGGCTTTACTTAAATAGATGCAAATGATAAGACTAAATGTTAATATTGTCTCTTTAGAATATCTCAGCATTCATTTAACGTTCACCATAAAACAAACCGTGGAATAAGTATATCACGATTCGTATTGTATACAAACAACCACAGGTCACAATACGTCAGCAGTAAGCACAAAATGGCGGTTATTCGCACATAACAGGGTGGTTCGTATCCCTGTCATGTGTAAAATATCATTCTCGACTACAGATGACTCTCGTTATACGCGCTTTCCGTATCCGCGTTTTCATATTTCGACGGTTTTCATTTCAGTAAGGAGTGCAACAATTCAGGGAAATTTACTCGACTCCAGAACAGGGCTAGACCACAAGAGGCAATAAATATCCACGTTCATTAGTTTATGTTTGTACAGTTGATATATTCGTGCCAGTTTTGTTAAAAGACACGCGTGGACGGCAATTTGAGACAAAGCACAGAGTCTAAAGCTGAACGAAATAAATAGCATAACGTGTAGTCTACCAGCTTTGAAATTCTGCACTTGACAGTTTAAATTTGTTAGCGCAGATGTTGAGTATCACGAGAACAGTTATGTAAAGCGAAAGACACTCTAAAAAAAAGTACAGAACATGAACAGACTTCATTTTGCAACCGCTATGACATCTGGGTTACGGAAATACGTCAGTGAAAGATTCACACCAAGCGACATGGAGGAAGAATTGGTTCTTGCAAATGACAAAATAGTTTACAGCAGCCTAACTAACCAGCCAGCCAGTCAGTCATGGCCCGTCTTTGACTGATGAAGCTAAACACAGCAGATTCCCAATAATCCGACCTAAACGGGACCGAAGGACAGTCGGATAATACGGAAGACAAAAATGTGAACAACTGGAAGATGGCAGTCTTCTAGGTTGTAGCGCCGCGTGATCTGGTAGAAGTTTACTAACCTTGTTATCTCCATCATCAGGGCAACTCATCGTAATGAATTCTACAACACTACACAGCGCTACAACCCAGAAGACAGCATCTTCGTAAACACCGCCCTGAAAACCTCAAATCCCAGTAAATATCTACTCAATTTACGATATTAAATTATGAATGACATACAATAAGGCATAAATGAAAAATATAATGTAAATCTGTGAAAGAAAAAGTTAATTTTCTTTAAGAAATTAGTAATGGGCGTTTGTTTCTGAGCCTCCTTCCTTTTCTTTGACGCAAGGTCACGCCAGGGCCGTAACAAGTAGTACGTCTGTAGAAACCCAGTACATAAATGTGGAAGGTGCGTGGTGGGCGAGTGTGATTCATTCCGCTACATGCTGAGTTGATTGTTCATAAAATGGAGCGTTCCGACACGGCACATCAGAAAAAACTGAAATGTCGGATAATATGTATTTTGCTGTAATCAGAAGATCGTGAACAACGTTAAACGATTCTGCAAACCCAATTTAAATTTAAGGAACGTGTGTGCGAGGTTTAACAAAAGACACGAACAATAGCGCTCACATCCTTTGTTATCTACACCAGTGGTATTCAACCTTTTTTGTTCGCGTACCCCCAGATATAATTTCTCTTAAACTTTGTACCCCCAAAGTTGTTGGTGTATAATTCAAGTTATACATAGTATATAATCTACATCTAAAATAAATTAAATAAATTACATTACTGATTATTCAGTGTTTATCATAAAATAATATATTTTTTTTAAAATTTCACGTACCCCCTAAGATGTCTTCGCGTACCCCAGGTTGAATACCACTGTTCTAAGTTGTACGTTTTTCGCCCGAACGAGTCGTAAAGGTTCTGAAGAAGATTCTGCAATGTAGGATTTGAGGTTTTCACAGCGGTGAGTCTGAAGATTGCAGTCTTCTGATTCTGCAATGCTTCAGAAACCCCTCCCCCCCCACCAAAAAAAGAAGATATGAGTGCCTTAGGCCATGCGGTCACTGAAACTGGCAAAGCGTCTATTACTACAAGTCACGGTTTTACGTTGCAAATTAAACTTTAAACTTGTGCAGACAATGTCATCTTCCACATACAGTTTTCAGTTGGGTTACTTTCTCTGGTTTGGCATGCCACAGCTTATTTATTGAGTTAATAAGAATTAAAGAACCAACTTCTGTACAGGTTAATCTATCAGAAGCAGTTCATGCGCAACGCCAAGTACCGATTTTATAACAAAACCTGCTAAAATCATGCTTATTAGTAATACGGAAGTCATCTGGAAGAGATTCATAAGAAACTCGTTCGACTTTGATTGTGTTGCCGTACTAGTTACAATGTATTATGTGCCCTATACGAATTCAGGCATGAAAACAAATCGAAACACATGTTCGATAAAACTACCAATAACGAACCTGCGTGTATTAACTAACTAACTAGATAGCTTACGGAACCCGAAGGTTCATCAAAGAATTAACCAAAGCCCTCCACCGGATCCTGTCCTGGGCCAACAAAATCCAGTCTCCTTCAACTCCTATCTCCCATAGATCCCGCCTGAGATTATGCTCCCATCTACGTCTAGGTCTCCCCAGTGGGCTCTTCCCCTCAGGCTTCCCAACCAATACCCGGTGCACACCTCTTGTCCCATCCATGCGCGCTACATGCCCAGCCCATCTCATTCTTCTCGACTTAATCAACCTGACAATACTGGGGGAGGAGTACAGATTTTTAAGCTCATCATTATGCAGTTTTCTCCATACCCCATCCTCTTCATGAGCCGGGATAGCTCAGTCAGTATAGTGACTAGCTACGGGCTGGACGACCGGGGTTCGATCCCCGACGGGGGCAGAGGATTTTTCCTCTAGCCTCTGCGTCCAGACCGGCTCTGGGGCCCACCCAACCTCCTCTACAATGGGTACCGGGATCCTTTCCCGGGGGTAAAGCCGGCCGGGGCGTGATGCTGACCACTCACCCCCATCTAGTGCCGAGGTCAAGGAAGAGAGGAGCTACACCTCCACTCACCCCAAGCGCCTACATGGCGTATAGTGGGACAAACCTTACTTTACTTTACTTTACTTTACTTATCTTCTGAGTTGTAATGCCTTGTAGTCAGGTAGAAATTTCTACCAGACTACTCACTGCCGCGAGAACCTCAAATCCTATTACACCCTGGAATCTGCCTTGAGATCTAACCACTGCGCAGTGACTACCACACAATCTACAAACACGGTTCGTGCGTCAGTAATAGCTTAGAGATATGTAACAGGTAACAGAACATTCCAGCTGCCGTCGTTTGCAATTTTGATTTCGTCTTATGCATTTCATTTCAGCGGCTGTGATTTTGATTTCGTATTTTACTTTAATATTCCATTATCAAGGCTTTAAAGTAACGGAAAATTTCTTATGACAAGTTACTAGCTTGTCAATGCGTAGTGTGGTTAAAAGGCTGCTGTCTTAAAGCATCCAGACAACACACATTTCATCGCATGCCGACAAAATGACTTCGCCAGAGATTTTGTTTGTGAGGAGAAAACGTATCACGTTAGATGACGTTAGCATGTGGACTGTAGAGGCTGTAACCCTTAACCATCAAATCAAAATTCGTACAACTTCTACTATAGATTCCCAGATCTATCTGCATTCAATATGTAGTTAGCTTAAGCCCTTCAAGTGGAAAATGTTTAACAATGAAACATAACAACAACCAAGTACAGCTAGCGGTAATATCGACGGGCAGACTGGGCGGGGCTCCAATCGCGCCACACCTCTTTCGTTCGCTTGGCTCAGAGCCTGACTGTTCCCTGCTGTACGTCTACGGGATGTCTGATATAACACGCTGTTACGTTCCCATACTATTTCTATTAACTTGCTGCATTCTTGTTTTAATTTTTCTGCCTTTATCATTGCTTCTTTTGCTTTGCAAGAATATTCTCTACTTTACCAACTAACTACAAGGATTATGGAACCTCAAGGTTCACCACCGAATTAACCAAAGCCCTCCACCGGTCCCTGTCCTGGGCCAACAAAATCCAGTCTCTTTCAACTGCTATTTCCCATAGATCCCGCCTGACATTATCCTCCCATCTACGTCTAGGTCTCCCCAGCGGTCTCTTCCCCTCAGGCTTCCCGAGTATTGGTCGGGAAGCCTGAGGGAAGAGACCGCTGGGGAGACCTCGGCTTTGTTAACTTTTTCGTAACAACTCAGTTTTTTTACCGTGAAAGGTTTTTAGATTCACGCCCAACCCACAATCTGGAGGATCACCCCTCGTCGGCTGTCCGCTATTTCTTGTTCAATATATTCGCAGCTAACCTCCATAACTGGAGGCTGTTCCTCCATCCGCAACCTGAGGACGCGTAATGCCGTGGTGACAGGGAACCACCGAACATGGAAATTCTCTACTTTCTCTTTGTAATTATTTAACAACTTTATTTCTCCCTTTTTCCATATCTGCTTCGCATGAGTATTATTACCTGAAATAATACTCATGTAATGTTTCAATTATTTCATTAAGTTTTCTTTTTATTGATTATTTGTGTGCGCATAGTATTTTATGAATTAGAATTTTCGTTCACATTTTTCAAAATATCGTAATCATCATTGTCAATATTATTAATTTATTCCATGATCCTCACTTCTGGTTTCTAATTATTTGATTATTTATTGCTTTATCTATTATATCTTAAGTACTTTTTATCTACAATATTTTTTGACAAACTAGATTTAACAATTGTCATTATCTCTGATAAAACTGTAAAACAAATCTGTAGAAATGACATAAAATAGTTTTAGCTCTGGATATTATTTACCTCTAAAATACCATATGCAAACGGATCCATAACAAATTAAAATAGTTTTAAATGTTTAAAACATACAAATTATGATAAATTTTCCTAAAAATTATAAGCATCAAATGAAACAAAAAATTAACAACTAACTAATGAAATCTGTGCAACCTACAAACAAAAGTTGATTTTTGTAAAAAATATAAAATATGTAGAGGGACATTAAACAAGACTCTAAAGAGTATTGAGATAGGCTATCATTCATATAACCAAATTCCAGCCGTACATGATTTAACTATTTACGCTCAGAATCAAATGCAAAGCTAATTGGTTCCGACGATCGAGTACGGTTCTTAGCGACTAGCGATATCTTTCGTGGGTAGCGTATACTTCATTCAAGCAACTCTCCTATTTCAGTTGCCAGTACCAGTTAACCGAAGGGTCAAGAATGGTCTTGGAAACTTTTTTGCGTGTTTCTCTGCTTAGAAGTGCTTCCAGCCATGTCGCAGACTTATAGCAGCATACAGAGCGTGGAACGGGCTTTTGAGTTGTCCTAACGATAAATATGTTGCGTATTAAAAGTGTCGGTAAAGACCAGTCCTTCACCAATCACAGGTCTCCTTGCAATTCTTTAGACACGTGGTGCTCGATCGAACAGGTTATCTATGGAGAGAAATCAGCTACCCCGAATGAGGTTTTCCGTGTTTTCCTCAGTTGTAGGGCACAGTTCAAAAGAGACATAGCCTGCCTTCTCCAGTCCTGGAGGCCTTCAACCATCCCCGGCTCCCAAGTCGTAGAGGCCATCAGCCAAAGCGATCCCAACCCTTCTAGGTTCAACTTCCAGACATCTATGCAAGCGAAGTTCCTTTCGTAAAACACAAGTTGGATGTTGGATTACATCATACGAGTAGCAACAGCCACTAGTTTGAATAATTCACAGTTTCCAACTGAATGCAATGACAGAAAAGGAATTTAAGTTTGGTAAAAGTCATTGTTACTAAATATATAAATATACTGATATTCAACTGTAGGCGTTTGGGGTGAGCGGAGGTATAGCTCCTCTCTTCCTTGACCTCGGCACTAGATGGGGGTGAGTGGTCAGCATCACGCCCCGGCCGGCTTTACCCCCGGGAAAGGACCCCGGTACCCATTGTAGAGGAGGCTGGGTGGGCCCCAGAGCCGGTCTGGACGCAGAGGCTAGAGGAAAAATCCTCTGCCCCCGTCGGGGATCGAACCCCGGTCGTCCAGCCCGTAGCTAGTCACTATACTGACTGAGCTATCCCGGCTCATATTCAACTGTTTTACATCTTTTTAATCAAACTTAAATTAAACTACCATGTACCGTGGAACGCAGATCACCGTTAGAATACAAATACAATTATCACTGGTATGGTGCAACTGTTATGAACCGGGGTAACTCAGTGTACGGACTGGACGACCAAGGTTTAAGATTTTTCTTCTAGCCTTTGGGTCCAAACAGTCTCCAGGGTCCACTAACCTCTCATCCGATAGGGACTGTAGGTTCAGACGAAGTTCAAATAAAGGTGATTTTCTATTCGAAAGCATTCGCTTCTCTTACTTGAAAAAACAAAGGTAAGCTAATTATGCGATAGACTTCAAGTTCCAAACAACAACCAACCTCATGCCAATGGTAGAGATTAATCTTGTGTTAATAAAACTTCTAACTTTTTAAAACGCGATTGTACTTAATTTCAATTAAGTGTTGAGAAAAGCAAATTCAGGTTTGTGTTATTTCCCCCCGTATCGTTAATGACAGCACTAGCGGCTATTGTCAACAAAATAATCTTGAACCACTTTGTTTATCTTGGCAGCGACTTTCTACCAGCGAGGCTAGCTTCCCACACTCACATGTTCAATATTTATTCATAATCCATTTATTATCTACGAGCAGCATTTATTTCAAAATCAATGTATTCATTAACTACTGCTATAGCAGTCGTCGCCAAACTGCATGCTTCAAAGTCACAGCAACGTTGCAACACGAACAGAAGAGTGAATACAGTTCAGAACTCGCATTGAAGCAAAGCTACCAGTGCTGTTCTGTTAACTTAAATTAAC
>NW_019059569.1:1034495-1045745 GCF_000696155.1 Zootermopsis nevadensis
CCGTCGCCTTGAGGCATCCAGTTTGGTGATAGTTTCTTCTACCTCAAGTTCCATCTTCTCGTATTATTAATATTATTATTTCACTATTAATATCATTGTAACTTTATATTAATCAGTAACTATATTCATTCGACCGCTGTGACGGCGTGGTGTAAGTACCTCTAATTGGTGTTACTTTCTAATTATAAATTATCTGGAAATTTTTACTTTATTTTTGAACCGAAACCGAAATGCACGTCCATTCCTTGCACACTGTTGGTAGAGTACAGCGACTTTAAAACGCCTACATATATTGGGACTATACTGTTGCATGGAACAATCAAACAATCCACAACATACTGCAATAATTCTAGAGACGTAACCCTCCGCATCTAACACTAATTAAATTCAATTCAGACCTCGAAGGAAACACGTCGCATTTATGTTACCACACCAGTGAGATAATTTTGTAGCCATAACCCCGTTAGTGTTAGCAGGAAAACAGCTCCGCGTGCTAGTTGGTTTAAACACAAAAGCCGACGGACATGTGGCACTGACTGTAACCACCCCGATCACCGTCACCTCTATGGGAGGCGTGTTGATCCAACTCTCACTCGCCCGGCGCGCCATGAGGGCCGGACTGAATAACAGGTCTTCCTCTTCCTCGTCTTCATTGTACCACATCTTGGCCCTCGGAGGCCCTCACAACACTCGGAATGCTCTACCAAACTGAACCCTGCACAATGTTTCGCTCGTTTCTTGTCTGCTTCTCCTTATTCTCCCGGGCCGAGCTGAATCATATACACACTTCAAGGACCGCTTTCACAAGTAGATGGCTCCACAAAGTGGCGAGCAATTGCTTTGATTCAAAAACACACTTGAGCACTGTCGGAATCAAACTAGGAATGCGGAATACTACCAACGCACATCACTGGGCTAGTTAGCTAAGCGAAAACGCTTCTGGACCTTTTTTTAAAGGTACCTGATTATAACTTCGGATGGGGCAAGTGATATTCTGAACGTTTTTTATTTCTTCCTCAGTCCATTAATTCAAACATCGCAATAGTTCCCTCACACATGTCAGCAGAGCCTATCTGGTTCATAATACTTTTTTAAAAAAAATATATGAGACGTTAAACAGACTCTGCTGTTGCTATATATAATTTACGACCAACAAAAACGTAACTCCTACAGGTTAGTGCAATTGTAACCCTTTCATCTGTAATAGGTGTTAATCGTAGTCGTGTTACTAGCTGCACTGGCTGAGAATTTTCGTGGTATTCCTAGTCTCTACAGAAGAATGAAGGAATAACACTTTCAGACAAGATAGCCTCCTTCTAAATTCTTACTCATAATTTTTCTCACTCATTCGACACTGTACAAATTCTCAAGTTGAAGCAACACTGTTAAATAGGGTTACAGGATTCAACACATCGCAGTGTGGGTCATGTCTATAATGTAAGGCTACAGAGAAGTAACACGAAGTCTTGCATTGACATTACCGTGGGCATTAAGTCCACCGAAGTTACGTAGGGGCCTGAACGAAAACGTTTTAATATAAACATTTAAGGTGGCCAAAACTGTCAGGCTAACTCCGATGTGCCTATGGTTAATACACTTGCGCGGTAAAAAACATTAGAAAAAATGTAAGACAGATTAACAAATACTAATATAAAAGAGACAATGGTCACTTGCGCGGTACAAAACATTAGAAAAAATGTAAGATAGATTCACAAATACTAATATAAAAGAGACAATGGGCAAATAAACTGTGAAATTTTCAGTTTCTATGATCGTTTGAGATCTCTGAACTGAATCTTTAAAAATAAACCTACATGTGTAATATAACAGATTGTAACACGTCCCACAAACAAAAGATTATAAATTGAATTATATTTGTCCAGCTACACGCCGAGGAGGCGCTTGGAGGGAGAGGTATTACAACTCCAACTCATTCTTAATTTCGGCATTAGATGGGGTAAGTAGTCAGCGGCACGGTCCTGCCGCGCTTTACCCCCACCGGGGAACGAACCCGGTACCAATAGAATATTATGCTTAGTTGGGCCCCAGAGTTCAACCGGAAGCAGAGGCTAGAAGAAAACCCTTTGTCCCTGCCGGGGATCACATCCCGATGTGTAGTCAGAAATTACACTGGCTGCGCTACCCCAGCTATCCAGTGAAATATTATAATCACACAAACATTCGACAGAAAGATGCCGATTAAGACATACGCTAAAAACTTTACTGCATCACGTGAAATAAACAGCCAACAGACGCCTAAGTTTGTGACGGCAGATTTGATGTCGCCGGATTACAGAATTAAGCTAAAATAATCAGTGCCAAGTCATTCATCACTGAAAAAGAAGAAGGAATCAAATCACTGTTAAGCGACCAGCGGCGGATTCAATTTCTCAATGTGGCCCACGGGACAACATGCCCCCTGACAGAAATAAAATTAATAATCTATCATATTGCAGACTCGACGGATAATCTGCAATACGTTGATACTACTCTGTGAGCGCCTTTGGCATTAGCCTACTCCATTTGCAGATATAGGAACACTGGAAAAATGTACTCTTTGGAGCTTAACAAGATTCAATTTCCGATACTGAATGGCATTTTAGCAAATTCAGACTTTAGACTCAAGATACGTTGGCGTAGGCGTACACTATCAAGTTAGGAATTAACATACTGATATTCTAATTTTATTTTTG
This sequence comes from Zootermopsis nevadensis, assembly GCF_000696155.1. Next base: position 1,037,189 of record NW_019059569.1, read on the forward strand.
ATTGGGAAAGGAATATTGTGTCGGCAGCTGATAAATTCTTCAAGGACGTCTTGGATCTACAATATACTGGCGACAGACCTCGAATCCAGAACCCAAAGGGAATAAATAACAGTGACATCGAGTCAGGAAAATAAACTCATAAATGGATCTAACGCTGAACGGGTTCATACTATCAGAACAGATCCCCTTAAGATTCACTCGTATATTAGACCCTTTAGCTCCTGTCTTCTCGTGGTATCCCAGGTCCTTCCTTGCAACAACGCAACATAAAGTTTTACCCACACATACCACGCCCAGTCCATCTCTACCTTATTAATTGCCCCAAGATGATGTAAGAATTCAAACAGACAGATTTTGCCTGGACTGCTCAATACTGCTCACAGATGGAGTTTGGATTATTCTAATGAAAAACGTACTAAATTCTGATGCAAAGAAGATTCAAAATTCTTTGGAAGAGGCATTGCTCTGTTACAAACATCTATATGGAATTTAAAGTGGAAAACGCGAAAAAATAATTATATATGAAACGAGATTCGAAACTGTTGTCCCAGAGTTTGGGCTGTTCAAAACTGCTCAACATTTAACTACACTAACGCTAGTAGCAGGATATAGTAGGGGCGAAAAAATATGGATCTGACTAGAGCCACGCTGACAATTATTCCACGCGGCCAGTGACCATGTAACTGAAATAACCGCAATGCGACTAGAACAACTCTCGCAACATAACATTCATAATGTCGTCTTTCAACCATACTCACACACAACAGTTTTAATTAAGACTACAACCGAGTAAATGAAATACCAAACATGTTTTGGAATCATTCATGTTATACACAGGGGTCTATCAAACATCAATTAAAACTCAGTTTTATGTATTCTGTATACGAAACACATAAAATGTGGGGGGTTATTTCTGCCTAACTGCAAGTTTCATCGTTCAAGCCAATTAACAAATATGTGTGAAATTTTGTATTAAGTCTATGCTAAAACCTCGTGCAGGAATTTTGAGTACGCATCGCTAAACTAAAACTGTTGCAAATAATACAGGATATTATAATCAAGTTTATCAAAATAAAATGAGTCGGCCCTACAACTAGAAATATATGCTTTTGAAGTTCCATAATTTACAATTCATATATGTCCGCTCTACTTTAAAGAAACAATTAAACAAACTTTGTGTTATGCTAGATGTAGTGAAGATTACGAGACAAAAATTTTAATTGTGGGCATTCCAAAATTGTAGTAGTGAGTGAGAAGTGTGAGTCAGTCAGTAACACAGAATTTCTGATTATACTCAAGAAAAAATACGTTTCTGTAACCGTAACATTCGTGTCGGACAATTAATGTATTACATCATAAACGAGTTTGATCAGTGGTAGAAATATAAAGACGGAACCTAAAAAATGTATCTGTTCACTGGGAAAAATACAAACTACTTCAACAAACGAATCACACTGCTGGGATACATAAAGTAGATAAAACTAGTCATCCGATTTGATCAGTGGTAGAAATATAAAGACGGAACCTAAAAAATGTATCTGTTCACTGGGAAAAATACAAACTACTTCAACAAACGAATCACACTGCTGGGATACATAAAGTAGATAAAACTAGTCATCCGATTAGGTTCTGCTAACGTAATGAGTGAAAACAAAAAATTAGTAAAAAGATTAGTTAGAATATCTGTTCACTGGGAAAAATACAAACTACTTCAACAAACGAATCACACTGCTGGGATACATAAAGTAGATAAAACTAGTCATCCGATTAGGTTCTGCTAACGTAATGAGTGAAAACAAAAAATTAGTAAAAAGATTAGTTAGAATTATTAGAAAAATGATGTCTACTAAAATTTTCTGTCAACAGACAAGGCTATAAACACACATTTCCATGTAATGTCCGTTGAACAAGTTGTAACACAATTGAAGACGCTTTACTAGAACCTAGCGCCCAGATACAGACGCGGCAAAGGGCAAAACTAACACTTGATCAAGAGCCAAGCTAGTTTTTACATATGAGACAGCGTTAGTCAATTACAAGGCACTGCATTTAGCGTCGAGACCTATTGATTATGACTGATTTGCTCTTGGTGAGTCAGGGAGGACAAGATACTGAGCTTGGCGAAGTCACAAGAGTTGTGCAAAGACCGGGGACAGTTGGTACAGGTTGCTCAAAATAAAACTTAACGAAAAAGTTTCACACATACATCTTTCATGCCTATATCCTACATCAATAATGTAATTTAATGCTATTTATCGACGATATTTCAGCTGCAGACTATACGCAGTCTATACATGGTGGAATATTAAAATACAATAGGAAATTATGGAAAGGAATAAAACACGTAATAGAACTAGTTGTGTCGAACATCAGATCAAATATAGCGTCGCTTTGCAATTTAAAAAAAAAAATTTTCCATATCTAAGACTTCAGGTCTGACCTAGAAGAAAATAGATTCAAGCAAACCACGGAAATGCCTATATCAGAAATGAATATTTTTAGCTACAAATGTTAAAAACACTGGGCATTTATCGTAACTATTTAGTATTTAGCGACAGAACTTATGTAGTAAATATATCGAGAGAAAAATATCAATAAATATGTACAGTAAAATGTGAAGGAAGCTGTTATGGAGCAGTAAAAGTGAAAATAATCGAATTCATCTGTAATGACTGAAAAACCTGAAAAAGGAAAGTCTGCTTACCCGTGACTGTGGTCATGACCGGTATTCGAACACTGTATCACCTAATGCAAACGGTACACTAATATCTATTAAGTATTAAATAATTACACAAAGTGTTTACGATAAACCGTAATACAACTGTCACTTACTTACTTTGATACTGGGAACGACCCGTTCTTCAAGGGCCTGAGCACTGCGAGTCCCAACACTCCTGTGGGCTTTGATCTATAGACATTTGGTAAGACTCCTTGGATGAGGGATCGGCCCGTCGAAAGGCCTCTACCTGTACACAGTACAGCACAACACAAAAAAACGCGGACAAACATCCATGGCTTGAGTGGGATTCGAACCCACGGTCCCAGTGACCAAAGGACACAAGGCCCACGTAATATAACTGTCACAGGGTAACATTTTCATCAGCACCTCTTATCAAAAAATGAGTTGATTTTGTTGTTTTTATAGAATGATACTCGACTCGTATCGGGAAATATTGTAGCTCTTGGCAGTTGGTCGAGAAGTTCCAGCAGGAAGCCGGGAAGTGACAGTTGCGTTTCGGTTTATTAGTGAACGCTATGGACAAAAGGTAAGCGACTGAAGTAAATGGGTTTCCACAACTGTCATCACAACGTAGGAAAATGACATCCAGGGTGAAAACGGGTTTTCCAAAATGCACTAATTTTATACATCGCAGGCAAAGAAACAACAAAGATCCTGAGTCATTTAAGTGACTACCCAGCCATGTCCTGAGTTTGTGCTGAACGTACAGGACGTACGTTTCTCTCGCGTAAATGGGCACGGAGCGTTTGTGGAATAAATACTGAAGATCACAGAGACGGAAAAATAAAATAACCCAAATAAAACCTACAGGGGTGCAATTTTACTTCTTCCATCACAAATCCTACATTCTTGGAATCAAACCCAGGTTTCCGCGGTCAGCAGATGTCTTTTGAGCACCTGACCAAGAGCCTCTCTTATAGTCAAGGACATCACAGAATATAATTTGCAAATATATGTACATAAAATGCGCCATATTCTTTGGGAAACTGGTATCATGGAAGCGGTAAGGTTACGCAAGCATCAGTCTCGACATACGGCATTGTTCGTTATCGGTTCCCATGACCGTGGGAGTTTGGCCGTGGTAAGGCACGCACGCACTCTGGTTATGTAACGGACGGAGTCCAGTAATCGTACAACGAATCATACGCCAACGTTATATCACAACCCACATTTTATTATGTTGTTTCGAAAAGTACTAAGCGGCGACTTGCTTGCAGATTGCTACAGTACTTTAAACAGATAGAAGAATTACTTTTGCCAGATACTGAATGTAACTGGGATTCACGGCGTTAGGTAACGATGGTAACAAATAAAAATTGCATTCAAGAAAATTATTAAGAGCAGATTAAATACAGGTATTCCTGTTAGCATGCAATTGAGAATCGTCTGCCTATCTCAAAATGAAACGATTAAAATATAGAAAACTGCAATGCTACCCGTTGTTTTGTATAGTTGTAAAACTTGTTCTCTCTCGTTAAGGAAAGAACACAGACCGAGGGTGTCAGAACGCGGTTCTGGAGAGTTTGTTTTGACCGAAGAGGGACGCAGTAACTCACAGAGGGGTGAAGAGCTTCGTAATTTATACTCTTCGGCAAGTATTAATAGGATATTCGAACTGAGGAGGAAAAGATGGACGGAGTATATAGTGCTCATGGAAAGGTAATAAATGCACAAACAATTCTGGCTGAAAACAGAATGAAAGGGATCAGTCATTTAACATTAAGACGGATCTTAGGGAAACAGGATAGGAGGATGTGGATTACATTCATCTGGCACATGATACGTACCAGTTAAGTGTCCTTCTGAACACAGTAATGAAGCCTTGGACTACATGAAATGTGGGGAATAAGCAGCTAAGCTTACTATTTGTAGAGGAATTACCGGAAGGCCAAAGAATATTAAATAACTGAGAGGTTTGTAATGTGCAGTCTTCACCAGATATTATTATGGACAATAAATAAAAGAGAATTAGAAGGGTGAGACGCGTGGAAGGAACGGGAGGGAACAGAAATGTAAATGTAAATATATATATGTCGTTCCACTCTGAAACCCTGAAGAAAATCAACATCTAGGGGGACATAGTCAAAAAGGGTCTAAGGAAAATGGGATCTGATAACGTGCACTGCTTCATCTAGCCGAGGAAGGCGACTAGTAGCGGGATCTTTAAACACTGTAATTAACTTTACGGTTCCACAAAATACGGAAATTCCCTGGCTGGTTGGATTAGTTCAGATGGTCTGTTTTCCTTGGTTAAAGAAAAATTAAGTTTCTAATTTCTGTGAGGTGCCATCTTATCGCTCGCGAGCTGTAATCAATTGTCCAAGTTGACCCGAAAAATCGGTAATGATGGGCGTCACATAGGTCTACTGCAAGAATGCCGCTACAAGATAATAAGGGAAATCTGGCGTTGCAGAAAAGCACTTGAGCTTAAGTAAAACATTAACTTAACCCGAAACTTCACCGCGTCAGAGACAGCCACGCCACTCATTTGATTCAATTACCTGTTTCTCAGAGCTCTATACCAGCTTTTCCTAATTAACTCAATACTGGGAATGACTTTGCGTTGAGTTTTCTGACAATTTTAAAAGAATTTCTCTTAAATTTCATCTTAAAAACCGACCACTAACACTTGAGACATTTCATCCAGTAACTGACCCAGCAGCCGATGTGGGTCATGTACATTCAAAATTTATCCACATATTCAAGTTCCACGTACATACACTGTTACCAATAAACAAACCACCTAAAAAAAACAACGTTAAGTTATGATAACACATTCAAGTTCCACGTATATACACTGTTATCAATAAACAAACCACCTAAAAAAACAACGTTAAGTTATGATAACACACGAACAACGGATCACATACATCGTTTCATTTAATATTATAAAACAAATAAACGTAAAGATTACTATCTTCTGGAATGATGTGGCTTGTAGTCATGTAGATTTTTTTGAGTCACCCCAATAACGTAGAGAGCTCCTCTTAAACGTCGGTCGAGATCTACCAGCCTACACAATGCAACATCCCAGAGGACAAACTGGTTACTTTGAATACCTATTAGACGTATCGCGGGGACAATCTCAATGTCTGGTTGTGTCTCTCATCAAATCAGTGAAAACAAGCAAACAAATCTACTATACATGACGTCTATGGAGTGGATATCAACACATATAAGTCATCGGCTATGAAATGTGGAATACGTGGTTCAAAAGCAGCCGAAATTACAAAATCCCGGACACAAATGGCAAGCAACAATGAGTCATTGCTGCAATGAAGAACGCCGGTGGTAAAATGGCCGATAGGTGGCCAGCGTCTCGCCGCTGTGTTCGCATTCACTCCACAGACTTCATAAATGAAGTATAGAACTGCACCGACCTTGATCGCCTTGCCTCCACTTCCACCACCACCACCACCACCGCCCCCGCCCCCTCCGACACCCCCGCCGCCGCCAGAATTGATAAACAGGGACTCCGTCCTCTTGGGCTGTCCCAGCGAGGGAATGATGTCCTGCCCCAGTGTCCTGTTGCGCAGAACGACGTCCTCGAATGGTCCTTGCTGAGCGGCAGACGAGTTGGTGGGAATGGTGTAGAGAGACGCGCCCACAATGGCCCCGTTGCCCGCGGATGGGGTATTACCGCGGGCCACAGAGGGGCCACGTACCGTGCGGTCCACAGACATCTCTCTACCACCCGGTGCAACGGGAGGTACAGCTTTGTCCACGGAGGACTGTCGCGACCCCAAGCCACCCAGTCGCGAGGCTGCGCGCTGATATCGGTCCACACTAGAGTCTCGGCTGGGTGGCCGCTTGTAGTGGTCGAAACGATCGTTCATTGACTGTTGGTAGCCGAACGCTGGCATTTCCTCGGGGACTGCTGCGGGCTACACAAAATAAAAATCACGCCTCATTCGTTTATAAATTTACTCAGATCACATTAATATGCAGGCAGCATGTCCTGCGTTTCTTAAAATGCAAACTAAAAATTTTTAAAACCAAAGAAGAGCTGTGAAATTGTGTCAAAGATAATATTTTTTACATTCCGAGTAATTTTTACTCGATCTGTTTTAATACTATCCTCTTGTATTCGTCTGTCTCGCAACTGATTTTTTCCTTTCATATTTCCGGATCAAAATACTGAATCGATTTATCATTTCCCTCAAACGTGCTATATGTCCAGTCCATCTCATCCTCCTTGATTTTTCATCCTAACAACATTTTGCGAAGAGTACAAATCATGAAGTTAAACACTTTGGAATTTTCTACAGCCACCTGTTACTTCCTCCATCTTAGGTCCAAATCTCCGCTTAATTCTTAATTTAGGTTTCCCTTTAATTACCTGAAAGACCAAATTTCACAAATATGCCTATATTTGTTTACGTGTTTTACAGAAGACCAAAAAACAAAAATATTCCGAGGAGAATGGTAGCAGGTATTACACGACTTTTTCGTGAATGTACTTTTGATTTTTACGATTGTTCCCAAATATTCTAACACAGTCACATTTTACAAGGATTATCCTGCAGTCTGGTTCCGAGACAGTTGTTTACATATTGCATCGATAGTTGCTTGTTTCCTGGGTGGTCTTTTCAATTTCGGCGTTGGGCGGAGAAGAAGAATGGCAAAATAGAATTTTAATCTTGCAAACCTAAAGGGGCCGGATCACTTGGGAGCACTGGACAAAAACTGAGAGAAATAGGGTATATTGGTTTCATCTAGTTCAGGATGGGGGCCATTGTCTCATCCCCCATGAATGCTGCATGTCTTGTCCATTTAATTTCTATTTAAACGTTCCAGGGTGAAGCCTACAAATCGCGAACCAACTTCGTTATTATGCGTTCTTTGCACGATGTCCGTCTGTCCAGCCAATTCAACTGAAGAACCACTGGACGGATTTAGATAAAATTTCATGTGGAAGTTGTGATATTCTGCACGACCTCAAAATCAAACGTGCGGTGATAACAAAACGACGGATGAGTAAAGTCGTGAGGTGTACGTTCTGGTGGCCAAAGTGGGAACTGTCGAACAATGCAGATTTAAGACCTCTAAATGCACGCTGCAAAAACGCGTGGGGATATTATGCGTATTCCGGCACGGAACACACTTTCCGTGCTTGTTGAAACAAACCTTGATCCTAGAGTTGCGTCTGAGTGAGATGTTGGAGCCCCCTGTGGGGGCTGCAGAGACGCCCAACGACGTGACGTTCGGGTTGTTGACCGAGGAGACCGGCGTGGGGCCCTCTTCATTCTGTGAAGGCAACTGTGGTGACTTAGGGGACCCTGCGGGAACCGCGTTGGGAACTCGGTTCGGTACTTGGTCCACCTTGTTCATGTACGGCTTGCCCGTGTCGGAGTCCGTGGTCACTATACTAGGCATATGCGCAGATTTGACAGACTGCGTGAACTGGGGTTGCTGCTGGTTGGGTTGGTACAACTGCTGGTTTTGTTGATAGCCTGGCTGGTTCTGTTGGTAGGGTTGCTGATTCTGCAAGTGGGACTGCTGGTTATGTTGGTAGGACTGTGGGTTCTGTTGATGGAGCGGTTGGTTTTGTTGGTAGGACTGTTGGTTTTGTTGGTAAGGCTGATGACTCTGCTGGTAAGGCTGTTGGTTTTGTTGGTAGGACTGCTGGTTTTGTTGAACGGGCTGCTGTACTGGTTGTTGCGTTTTCTGCTGCTGCAAGATCGACTGATCGTTGGCTTTTTGAAGAATTGACTTCGCAGGAAGTGCGTCATCCGGTGGAGGCCGGTATTTGATATGTTCTCTGGCACGAAATTTGTCCAACCCTGAATGCATAAGCACGCTACATGAAAATACGCT
>NW_019059569.1:1048070-1059719 GCF_000696155.1 Zootermopsis nevadensis
CTTGGTGATCCCTAGAATCAACATTGGCCGACAGTCACGTGTTTGTACGGCACGTTGTCTCCTACTCTGGTTGACAGTGAACCACCTGCCGCTAGACAACATGGGTAGAATTGCTGCCATGTACTCCAAAATCTAGAAGTTTGCGACTGCAGGCTTCGACGTCTGGGGCTAAAATAAAGAGCCGACAATAACTAACTAACTAGATGGCTTACCGAACCCGAAGGTTCATCACCGAATTATCCAAAGCCAGAGACTTGGTTGATTTTTTCGTAACACAGCTTTTTTTTTAAAGGTGAAAGGTTGTTAGCCTTACGCCCAACCCCCCAACATGGAGAACCAGGGTATCACTCTTAGTCTAGCGCATCTCCTTAGACCTGTCCGGCTTGGGTGACCCTACCATGAGCCAAAGCTCCGGCCGGCATAGCCCTAAGGGTCACTTGAGCACTCAAGCCTCCTCACCCGGCAGATTGCCTTCGACAAGGTGGTGATAGGGCTACAATCATTGCCCGAGCTGGCGCTTCCTACATCACATGCAAATGGAATCAGAAATCATTAAATCACGGCGCTGATATAGAATTCTCATTTCTCCAAATTTAATTAAGGTACTGGAAATGATTAACAAAGTCCCATCACAATTTTTATTCGATACGAGTGTCGCTCATAGTGATGTGTTCGGGCAGCTAAGAAGTTTGCATGGTGTAACTGGTTAGAGGTAGTTTAGAATCCTCTGAGCCTTTCTTAAAGAAATTAGACTGAGGCCGCTAGCAAACCCGTTGTCCTCCTCCCCCGCGCCGGTGACTAACCACCTGAACCACTGGACGTCCATAATTTAAGTGTATATTGGTTACATTTATCTTTCTGACAACAAAGGCGACTGGGTGAACAGCTTCGAGCTAGACGTTCGGGGTTCGTTGCCGGGAATGGACAGGAATATTTGTTTTCGGCACCACATCCAGACTCGCTCTAGGGTCCACCCAAACTAACTGATGACTCCATATCTGGAGGTGAAGCGGCTGGAAAGTCACTAATCACTTCCACCTACAACAGCCATTGCCCACGCTCCGCTGTTCGTGTCGCAACATTGTACGATTTGATGGCGTCTACTAAAATGACGAGGAAGCTGAACTAGTCGTTTGCTCACCTCGAGATGGCGATATCAGCCTTCTGAAGAGCGATCTTCGAAGCCCTCTGCGCGGCGTTGACAGCCGCGTCTATCCTCTCACGGAACTTTGCTGACCGGATGAGAAACAAGTGTTTCTTCTTTTGGGACGTGATGAGGACATTGTTCTTGTACTTGCCCTCCTCCTTGGAGCCGTCCCTGAACGTGGTAACCCCGTAACCGTACTTCTTGTTCGCGAACCACTCGCCCTCGTAGCGCAGTCCGTCCGAACGCTCGCTGATGCCGAACCCCGAACGTTTGTCGTTCTTCCACTCGCCCATGTACGTCTCCGTGACGCTCTCGTCCATCTGTTCGTCCTGCAGACACACAGCGTTCAGCATTTCCGTCTTTGTATCTCATTCAACACTAAGCCGTCTCAGTTTGGTCAAATTGCACGTATTTTCCAAATGTATTACGTGTGATTTATACACGAGAACCTCGAACAAATTTAATATTGGTATGGTTCACAGTAAACGTTGTCGGGGAAAGTAAAATTTGGCCAGTATAGGTCCAACATAAACCACACTATACATGAAGCCAAAGTTAATTTAATGAAATTGCCATAAAGCAGCTCATCATTCGAAACATTAGTACAACTCTTGTTTGAAATATGCATCGGTTTGATGAATATCAAACAAACCAGGAAAACAAATAATTGCTGAGTGACAATGCAGATATGCAACGCGATTATTTTCTACAACAGGCTAAGTAAGGTATCAAAAATTGTAAAAAAACCACATTAAGGAAAATATTCAAATATATTAAATATCATATATAATTAAATGTTTTATATATTATAAACGGAGCCCATATTTGACTTGGATAGTAATTTTTTTTTAAAAAAAAATTAGTTTGTCTTTCAACGTTTTGTCATCTGTACTGCTCCTATCACGAATTTCGATAACCAGTAAGATTTTTTAATCGCACTATACTTAAAAATCAAGTGAAGGGACTGTCCAAACGTTTAACAAAATATTTAATGTGACCGATCACACACGAACACTCATAGCCGACTGCAAACTGCTTCGAGCATGGATGACTGTCGGAGTTGCTTTGTGTTACCCTGCTGAAGTAACAGCATCCGATCAGCCGGACTCCCTCGAGAGAAACCAGTCACTGAGATCACATGAGTCAAAGGCTCGAATCGAGTTGTAGCGTCAAAAACGGAAGAAGAAGAAGCAAGACAGGTAAAATAGGCCACGCCATGTCCTTCACGTAAAGCAGCAATCTACTCAGTTCAATTTGAACCAAAATTAAAATAGCATCTCAAAGTACCACACTGAACTAAAATTTAATCTTCTAATTTGAGCCAAATGCTGCTGGGTTAGAGGTAAATTCCCAGTTAAGCACGCAAATTGACAATGACTGTGGAGGTTGTCTATGAAGGAATGATGAAATAATTCCTTGCTTAGAACAATTTTAAATAGACTTATGAGAGAAACTTCGTGCTTTTCCCACTACAAACAACCTCTAGATTGACATTGAATTTAACCCGGGCCCCTGTGGTTAGGAGTCTGTGATATAGCAACGGCGTCTAGGTACCAAGTTTTGTCAGAATACGTCGATCTCACCTCGACGACGAAGCTGGCGTTGGAGTCGGTGTGTACCGAAGCATTGGTCATCCCGGACTGAGAAGACTCCGTGCTGATCCAGGAGGCGTTGGAACTGGTACTCCGAATGCTGGCAGAGTTTCCGCCCCGCTTGTCCAGGTCTCCCGTGCTTCGCTGCTTTCGCATCCTCTGCAACATCCCGTTAAAATCAAAGCGCTCTAACACTGTCTTTTCTTAAATAATTTTGATTCTAGCAAACAAGAACCATCAGCTACTATTTTTAAGACAAGTATATCAAACGAGTGGTAATGGCTTATACCGGTTGCTTGTAAAATACCTGACTGGATTCTCATAACAAAAACAGATTACTTGTTCGAAACCGAATGTTATCCGTTTCGTAAAATCCTCTATTCCATAAGTAGATTACGTCTCGTGAACACAAATATTTTCCTGATAACTTCGTTTCCATACGACTGTAATTTATCTTTTCGTAAGAATAAAATACCATGATCGACTAGATCACAAACATATTTGCATATTATTACAAACCCTGCTTAGGCAATCATAATTTCATTTAGTTAGAATGGCAACACGTACAGACCTGCACATTTCATAAAGCTTCCCTTACATACCATCTTCCTATCCTAACACTTGCATTTTTAAAACGAATCTTACGATTATTATTTAAAAATCTGTACTGCTCCCCCAGTATTGTCAGGGGGATTAAGTCGAGAAGAATGAGATGGGCGGGGCATGTAGCGCGCATGGATGGGACAAGAAGTGTGCACCGAGTATTGGTTGGGAAACCTGAAGGGAAAAGACCGCTGGGGAGACCTAGACGTAGATGGGAGGATAATCTCAGGCGGGATCTATGGGAGATAGGAGTTGAAGGAAACTGGATTTTGTTGGCCCAGGACAGGTTCCGGTGGAGGGATTTGGTTAATTCGATGATGAACCTTCGGGTTCGGTAAGCCATCTAGTTAGTTAGTTAGTCTTACGATTATTTTCAAGCCATTGCTATTTTTAAGGAGTAATGACAGATGGGATTGTACAAGCCAGGATTAGATTCTCAGCAAGGGCGGAGGAACTTTATCTTCACCATGTCAAAGCGGTTATGAGATCCTCAGTGTCCTTTATAGTGGGCAATGAGATGGGCGGAGTAAGGAACTGACAAGTCACACCCCTCTAGCGCCGAAATAAAAAAAAGGCATGGACGGAGATTTGAGAAAAGTTTCCTTCAATTTTAATCACAATCAGTGTTGTGTAAATACTGTAAGCCATTTTAGTCCACAAAGCTGAATGAGATTTGCCTCCGCGTGTCGTGTTTTGTTTCAGGCGTGATTCTTTTGTTAAGGAGCTTCTGTTTTTTGGTTCGGAGAAGCAAAAACTTCACTGTACGCACCGAGAAGATAGACTTGATGTTGGATCCCTTCTCAACGAGGGATCTCCGCCTCGCGGGTGGCTCGTCGCTACGTGCCTTCAGTACAAAGCCGCCCCTGGAGTCGTCCACCCTCCGGTCCCTTTCCGCGGCTGGATCTGCAGCCCCTCCGACAGTGCTGCCACCGCCCGCCTCGGCGCTCCGAAGCGATGTCATAGAAGCACGCACAGCCTTGCTGGGTTTGTAGTGCGATGCCATGCCGAAGGGAGCGCTGGCCCTCACTCCATAGCCGTGTCTCATCCCTCGAAGCCACTGTCCCTGGTATGTACCTGCAAGCAGACACATGAAAATTAAACTACCTTCAAGTACGTTGCTTTGTGATCGGGAGGTCCCTAATTAATTTTTCGGCCCACGAAGCCGATGGGTTTTTATGGCTTGACTGGGTTATTCGAGAGAAATGTTTCGATAAAACAAGCTACGACTCCTTCCAAGTAGGATTAGGTATATGGAGCACTTAACAACCAAAATAAAATGCGATGCATACAAAATGTTCCGGAAACCCATAAGAAAGAGACGTAGGGGTATAATATTAAAATGGATTTTACAAAGGTAAGGTTGACTGACTGAACTATGATGAGGTGTGACGGCGGGCTTTCTTGAACGTGGTAATAGACGTTCGATTTTTATAAAAGCAAGGTTTTATTTATTATTTAGTGTTCTGTCTGACGACAGGTCCATATGAACAGGATCCTTCCATCCTTTTCTCGGACTGGGACCTGTTCATATACGTTCTTGGCAGATGATCCAGAAGTGGTTTGCCATTGCCTTCTTCTGTGTGTGAATGGAGTAATTGTTGGGATGCCACGGAGGAAAACTCCGTGTTGCCTAGACTACTAAGGTAAGGCAAGGTACTAACTTAAAAAGTTACCGCTTATCTCAACTCAAAGGCCCTTCATCATTACACCTTACTTTAAAAGGACGTACTTTACTGTAATTCCAAATGGTTAACGAATAAATCAAAAGAGTTAACGCGCGCCAAATACGAACCTCGAGTGATTCCATCCGTAAACTGACAACAGGAGCCTTGTCAGTCAGTCAGTCAGTCAGTCAGTTAGTTAGTCAGTCAGTCGGTCAGGTTACACCTCGCCCCGAAATAGCTCAGTGGGATGGCCGCCACCACTGCTCCGTGTATTTTGGGCAGCTACGTGAGTCTGTTTGTCTCTCTCCCACACGGTATGCCAGCCCCAGTAACAATGCTCCAGTTCCAGCACACTCGCTGACTAACCAGGTATCTAAATAACTAAATACCTCAATGAATAACTAACGAGGCCTCCCCACGAATAACACTGAATGGCATTTTTCTTGGCAAACAGTCTTCCCGACTAAGGGTACGTTAAGACTGAATCCATGTACATAAACGTTACGTAGCCCACATATGGCAAAATTGCGGTAACATTATCACCGACAAAGCAATTGTATTGGCTGTAATATGAACAAACACATGAACTAAAGCTGAGATGGAAGTAGCAGGGTAACTATTTAAGAGATATAAATTCTCGTATAAAAATGTTGGTCAAACGAGATTTGTGACTTTTTCTAAAACAACGTGGTAGGTTTCTGACCGACTTTCCTTTCTTAGGGATAAAAGCACACAATGTTTTTTTTTCTAACTTTCGAACTAGCTGACCAATGTTAACATCATTTTGTATCAATATTATGACACAAAAATTGATTCCAACATCGTAAATTTTAATCCGTATAATTTGTAATAACAACATGGGGGAACCACGAACTTGTGATTTGGGCGCAACACTAATGCTACTTAACACAGGTAACTGAAATTATTGCATAGTAACATAAGCAGTACGTTTTCTTAATGTCATTACGTGCAGAATGTAGGTTCTACAAATTGTGCTCACATTAGGAGACTTACTAAGGCTGTCACAAAACTTAGAGAGTTTCTCCAAGTAAAAGTATGTACTTTATTAGAGTGGCTCCGTGTACGGTGTCAATCGATATAATTACTGGTGTTTCATAAAGGACGTAAACTACACCATTTAAAAACAAGAAAAGAAAAAATGTAAGCGTGAACAAAAAGTTGGTACAGGGGTTATCAACCTCTTCTAGACCTGGGGCTGCAGTCACAATTTCTAACATACTCGCGGGCCGTTTGTTTAAACGTCACTACAATGTATTAATATGTTACTAAATTAAATCTATTGATGGAAACAGTTTCACATTTTACTCAATAATTTCCTTTAACCAAATGAAACAATTTAATACTGCGTTCTTTCAATATCATGTTTAATTTCGCTTGCTGAAAATTCTCCCTAATATATACGTACAAGCGTCACGGTGTTGCCAAACTTTTGGGAAAAACAGACTGAGAAACATCGCAGAAATGAGGGACAAAGGGAAATAAAGAGTAAAAATGAGGCAACTCCCTGCTCCGCAGACCGGAAGTACTGAAGTGTTGTTTAAGGAACTCAAGAGATTCATCTCCAGAACACAAAATTGCATCTAAATACGAGGTAAAAGCGAAACAGATACATTTGCCCCTGTGACTAAGATACACAGCAAGAATTTACTGAATGTCGAGCCAAGTGGTTAGCACCCGAATTCGGTAGATCCCGGGTTAAAATCACGACCTGGACACCGATTAACGCACGGTTTTTCGTGGTTCCACTCAGCCCCTCCATGCAAATGCCAGGATAGTACTTTGAAGTAGGTCACAACCGCATCCTTCTACAGCCTTTTCCTTTCACTATTCATTATTCATCCTATCATTCGACACTATACAGACTGAGCTAATGACAAAGTCGTTAAATAAACTACAAATAAATCAACAAACAATTTATATAGAAGGCGTGGAGGAAAAATCCACGCAATCTAGAACTTAGCACTACAGATTTATGCTCCTTCTGAACGCACCACTACACTGTTTTCGAAGATGGATGTCTTCTGAATCCTTGCGGCTTGTAGTCTAGCAGAAGTTTACCGATGTTTCAGAGGTGCTTGCTGCCTCCATCACCAGGGCGACAACGCGTTTCAATGGTTCTACAGAGGAACTTAAGTCTAGGGTCCGGTGGAGGGCTTTGGTAATTTCGGTGATGGACCTTCGGGTTCCGTAAGCCATCTAGCTAGTTAAACTACAAGGCGTAACATCACATAAGACAGTCATCTTCATACTCTCCGTCGTGACAACCTGAAATCTCGACTCTTGCACACACTGAACCGTGTGTCCCACCGGAATCGAATTTCTGTCTTACATTCCGCAGCCAGCCTGCTCATACAAATCACGTGATTGGCAAACGGGTTAGAAAATACGAGTTCGTGAGAAAGAATGGATAGTTATAAAACAAAATAAACAGAGGTGGAACGATTATGTGGAGCACTGGAGGAGAAAGATTGGGGGGAAAGAAGAGCGACAGAAAACAATAAACGAGGCAGCACAGACATCTCGGAGGATGACGTTAGTGACAAGTCGATAGGTCGCATGAATAATAAAAAAATCTTAATCAGAACTGACTTTTGGAACGAGACGCAGAGAACAAACCGCGAGTTGGAACTGTCCCAGCCAAACGACCCAGACGAGTGTGATTTGCCCATCGGAAAACCACACAGCGGAAGTAAACTATGTCGAATTCGGGGGGACGAAGATGAGGGCGATATTCAGAGCCAGCGTAAAAATCCCTCGTCCACTTTCACCAGTATAATCTCCAACAAATAAATTCAATAACTAACTGATACCATGGAACAGATTCCATCATGAGAAACTGAAAGTTGCACATCTACTTATTTTATTGTGATAAGAAATATGAGTGGACAAGGGAAGCAAACACAGTTTGCATGGTTAAGGTTTATTAAGAGTGAGAATACTTGAGGGACAATATCCTCTACCTAGGGAGAAAAATAACGCCACAAAAATTCTATTAAAATAGTTTTGAGCAGAAAATGGCTTATTGTTAATGAGTGTGTAGCTCGTAAGAAAATAATAAATGTTCATAATGCAGTAATATTAAGTAGTATTGGAAAAGACTTGCTTAAACTTAGATGTAAATGAAACAATAAATTTAGTAACATATATCTGGAAATAGGGAATGAGGAAGTAGATTTATAGTTATATGAATAAATATTATATAGTAAGATTATAGCGCCACCAGCGCTTAAAGACCAAAAGCAGGTGTGTCCTCATTCAAACCCAAACCTCTTTGTTGCCTTGGCTTTTTAATGATGTATTATAAACTAAATTTGAAAATCAATGTGTACAAAACACCTCGAATTTTAGAAGCATTCTGAGCAGGAAACACACCCGACAAATGTCAACCTGTACCGACCTTACTAAAACTTCCTTTAACCAAATTTTAATTAGCCTAATGGGTTTATGTCGAATTCAACGAGAACGCTGTATAGTACTTTTTACTACGAGATTCACAGTATTTACTTAAGTCTACAAATAGTTAAAGTACTGCCCCACTTTGACCCCCTCCCCAAGTACCTGACGAACGCAGAATATCTGGTCGGTAGTTGATCGCTAGTGTAGGATTACAGTAATTTACAATTTCATCTACGGAACGCAAATAAATATTTAATTCAGGTATTTGTTTGTCAAGGCGTCAGAAAATAAATTCAGAAAATTCATAACAAAAGAAAATTAAATTTATTTTAAATGGGGGAATGTATCACCGCATTTACTCTACATTAATAACTTTAAGTGCTCTTTAAGAAGAGCTTAACTCAGCACAGATTATGTTTGACTAAGACCCTCATATACCCAGCACTAAAGAATTCAAAATTAATATTTTGCTTTTATAAACTGTACATTTATGTAATCGTGCTGCAACATATAAGCTTCTCTTCCTGAATAATTTGTAGTCTTTTCCGTCATTAAATCTCATAAGTACAGGACATTTGCAAAAAAAAATCAACAGTTTCAGGCGTCAATCGCGTAAAACTAAGATATCCCTCAGCAAGAGCTCGTCGTTCGAGAATTAAATTTTGTGTGGTATTTTTATCATCGCTGTCTTGAACAAATAGATTAACCCAATACCTCCCCCTGTTCCTCACATAACCACTCAAGAATCATAACTGCAGCCGTCATCAGGGCGTCATTCATCGCCCTGATGACGGAGGCAGTATGACCTCTGAAACGTTGGTAAACATCGACCAGACTACACAGCAAAACAACTCAGAAGACAGAAATCTTCATACTCATCGCTGTGAAAACCTCAAATCTTACACTGACTAAGAATGTCTATGTCTTATGCGACGTTGCTTTGTCTAACCGTGTCTTATCGTCTCTTGACTAATAGGCGTGCGTCCGGCCTAATGATTTGTTTCAAACTCATTAATATTGTATTTCAGATATTTCCTTTTCTTATCCCTGATATTATATGAGTTTCACGTCTCGCATTGTTTCGGTTGTCTCCATTTATCTAGCTTGAATTCTGCAAACATCACAATTCAACCTGCTCTCCTACGTCTCTCAATTTTGAACATTCTTCTTCAAACAACGATTTCTGATTGTTTAATTCTTAATCACTTAGACCCTTTTTGGTCAAGTCTTAATATTCTCCAAAAATTCTTGCAAGCCTTATAGTTATCACCAATAATCTTTGTTTTCGAAACCTGCAAATCTGTTTGAGATTTTGACTTCATGCTGTTCATTAATTTCCGAATTGTTTAGTTTCTTGAGATAAAATCTTTCACATCAAACGTTTTCTTTACTCGCTTACTGACTGGTAGCCTTTCTCTAACTCCGCAACTATCAAACTGTTATATTACAGTCGTACATCAAGCATAGGCAAATGATTGTCGTCCTCTATCAAGACGTGATCAATCTCATTGTGTGTCTTTCTATCAGAACGAGTCAACGTTTATTTATCAATTTTACTTTGTGCGAACATTATACTCCTGACAATTATATTTTTTTGTGTAACCCCATTACCATTACTAATTTCAAGTAAACTCTTATTCCGAATTTCTAGTTTTAATATGCATTCTAACGAAGTTCGTAATTAGATTACAGAGTTTTTAGACTTTGTCTATCGTCTAGTATTAAAAAGAACATTTCGGAAACTGGACCTGTCTTCGTGAATACATCATGTTTCCACCTCCGCAACCTTTGCGTAAATGGCGCGAATAGCGGCCTAGCAACGAAAATAACCTTAACTCGAGTATGACGGGGGACGTTGGGAGAGTCTAATACGCGGGGGTGGACCAGCTCCTAATTTACCTTTTTACGGATTGCGTTTTAAATGGTATGCACTAAATGAGTGCGTATGTGAAGTACGTATAGGAAAACACAGTAATGTTTAAATGTATGGATTCACACAGAAGACCTAGTATTGTAACAGAAATCAAATCAAATAGTGTTAAGATGTTTGATTGCTGTGTTGTGATTATGAGATTTGAGGTTCTCATGGCGGTCAGGATGAAGACGATGATCTGGATTTTGATTCCATGTAGACTCATAGGGAAACACCAACGTTTCGTTGAAACCTACCGCCTGTATCTTCAGGACTGAAACGTTGACATCTACGTACGCGTCAACAAGGCGTAAACCCCAGAAAAACGTCGTTTAGTTGTTATGGACTTGCAAGAACGTGAGGTGTGTTCCGATGGCATGATTTTCATTCCAAGCCCCATAAAAATCACAACTGTTTTAAATATGTGTAAAAGGTGAAGATAAAAATAATGCAATTACACTGATTCGTTCATATACGGAGGCAAACCTGTCAAAGGGCATGAGAAATTGTAATGCGTTATTATAAGCTAAGGATTTTGAACGTGGTGGTCGTGACAGTTTGAAAGTACGAAATCACCATTATCTGGCGATACTGAGTAAAGCAACGGAACGTTTCAGTTAGGTTAGCCAGTAAACTGGGCTATGCAATTTAAATACAAGCATGGAGAGTTGCCCCTGCACCAACTTGATATGCAGCGTGCAGTATGCAAACAAACAGCGAGCTGAAGATGACAAGTCTACATACAGTCCACAGACCAGGAGAAAAGCCCTGCTAGGAATTCGATATACGCGCATGCGCAAGATTTCGCGGTGAGTGACGACCGATCCTAAAAGCATTCGTTCCACAACCACTGAATGAACAACAGACGACAGGCTTTCATGTGTTCTAATGGGTACAGCTTTAAGATTACCTCACAGCGGCACAGTGATTTAATCTAGAATATTATCGCAACACCCACAGAACACATTAAAGGTGCACTCACTACACGCTACTCTTAAATGCTCGATGTTTTCAGTCTATGTGTAGTAGCGTAAAACTCTGATGTATCGCACTTCCCACCAATAGCAGCCCTCAGGTAACATTCCCCCCGCACCGCACCAGAAACGACTTCCCCCAGCAGGGTTTTTCTCGTGATCTGTGGACAGTACTCGCCGCCGTGAAAGCCTGAAATCTCACGAAACAGGAAGTTTCTGCACAAAAATGGAAGGATTCGGGGGGTAACGGGAGAGTCAGCCAGATTCCGACTGGCACAAGAGTTTTCTCACGGTTGGAGTTACTCCAGAAGAGATTACATAAATCTCCACTGTAGGCGGG
>NW_019059569.1:1109308-1160031 GCF_000696155.1 Zootermopsis nevadensis
CATCATCGACAGAGGTTCGGTCATTTTTAAAACGTGAATGCCACACCAAAGTTTGTGCACGACCCATTGCGGACTCCCCAAATGCTTGCTTTAGGATTTCATAGGTTTCCGTAGCCGTTTTGGCGAGTCTTTGGCAAAATTTGATGCACCCGCCATTCCGAAATCGCAGGAGGGTCGGTGTAATGCACTACCAAAACGCCCGTAACTAAGAAACAAATGCTAATTCGATGATGCCGGCTGGCACACTGATTCACTATGAATGTAGGCCGCACCCCCTAGCGACAGAAGCTCGTACTACATCCGGTTCGCCCTCTATTGACACAGTCTGTAAACTTTCCGATCGCACCTCGTAACCCTTGAAACGTTGTGTATCAAACATACCTCAGAAAGTGGACTATGTATGTCCAACACAGCGTTGCTTAGTGTTGTACTATATTGTAAATAAAAACTGGGTGTTTAATTATTTAGATAAATCGGAGAGGTCTTCAGCCAAAGACATCCTAACCCTTCTGGGTTCAAATCCAGACATCCATCTTTTCGTAAAGAACAACTTGTTTTACGAGACCATCCTCCTACCAACTACAATAGCCCCTAGTCTGAACATCCAATTAGCGTAAGCACACTCAAGTTACAAAGTTTAAAACGCACTAATTTCCAATTCCAGCTATGCGGTTCGTAAGTAAAACTCCGCCCTTAATAAGCGTTTTAGTTTCTTGGGATGATATCCCGAAAACGGTTCCCGAAACTCTGATTTCAGAAGTCCACCTGTCCAAGCGGATTTCATTGAGTCATCTCTTTTATAAATATGTTACTCTACTTTACTCAATAACACACATTTGCTTGAAGAATACTCAACCAGTTATTTACTTCTTAAGGGAATCTTTAAATTCCATACATCATTTAAAGTACACAACGGACATTTTAATTTCATTCTGTCATCTCTTTCTAATTCTGTCCGTCTCCCTCTGTACTTCTTAACAGTACAGTAGTACACTGTTGTACATTCTTCGGTGCAGCGATTATTCTGCAGCTAAACTGGCACGTGGGGGGGTGGGGGGTGGGTCGGACCTCTAAGTAAACACAGGTGAATATGATGCATGGGTCTGGTGGCTCCTACTGAACTTTAAACTGTCAAAAATATCAACTAAGTGGGAGGAAATCAAAAAAAATATGTCTGGATGAAAGTGACTGGATTCCAGAAGAAAACTGATAAGAAGACTAGAAGAAAGAGAGAAGGGTAAACAAATATGGGGGGGAGAGAGAGAGAGGATACGATGAGGTGGGAAAAAAGACAAAAGCGTTGCTGCGCGGCTCCAGTCGATATGAGCTAAGCGATAATCGTGCTAAGTCAATACTCCATTTTATGTATTTATGTATTCCGTTACGTAACATATTCCATGAAGTCACATCAGTTACCCTTTTTTTTATTTTCACGTATAATAATAAACAAGGCTGAGAATAGGATTCGTTGGCGGCTGTTGCAATTGGTGGAGCTAGAACACATTGTTGTCGACAAAAATATCGACCTGAAGATTGTATCAGTGACCTATATTTTTTAGACTGAGAAATGTTTTTCTTCAGAACATTTAAAAACCTGATATGACAGCGTACGTCCCGCCGTTGATATTTTAATGCGTGGCTGCTTATGTGTGCCTGAGAGTTCATAGATAACTAGGACGATGAGTTCAAAATTACTATCTCGACTTCATTCTCCAATCCTGTGACAGTCGAGACGCTTCCCTTATTAGATATATGTTATTTGTAACTCTGTCACTTAAGTCTGGACGGCCTATTACTGGCTGAAACAGGGTTTTTTTCTTTTCGGCACCCCATCATGGGCATCTCTGCGGGTCACCCGAACACTTGTTCAGTATTTCAATATGTAACTCAGATGCTTTCCACAAGGATAAAATAGCCAGAGCGTGAAGCTGACCACATACGTCCAAAAGCAGCAAATGGTTAAAATGAGTAGGGCTTCGCGCTAATGTATAGTTCAATGTTCTTTGCGCAAATTGTATGAAATGAACAAATAATGGAAACTCACCCATCAGCATGTTTATTATACGAAACTACTGAAAATATTTCAATAAAATAAGTTTGTTTGAAAGTTGTATGTCCAATATAACCCACATTTGGAATGAATCTTAAAACAGTACCACCTTAATTAAAAACGGCCGCTCTACAAAAAGTAGCATCGAAAATTACTTATCTTAAAGAGATCCAAAAATTATTTATCTCAATGAAATCTCCAACGTTTATTCAAACCACTTTACTGTGCTGTAGGGGAGAAGGTGGCTAGTTGTAACACGGGCAGGTTGTTATATTTTAGTTTTAAAATCACTCACTTGCAGCAGCATCTCCCTTGTGCGCAGTTTTACCCAAGGTATGGTACCTGTAGCTTGTGTATAACGTGAGCTAGGTTGATTTAACTGTTTTTAACAGTAAAAAGTAAAAAAATTCTTCTGACTTTGAACTCACTTCCACGACCGTGTGATAAAGGTAAGTTCTTTAAGATTGTCTTAACTAAAGCTCTTTATATTCAGAGCAATGCGTGTACTTCGTTCTTCACTTCAGTTTAATATTGAAACTGCTTTGACCTTTAAATCAAAATGGCGTACTGTGGGGCCAGTTGTTACACTGGACAATCAACAACTTGTTACAGTGTATCAGCTTGACCCGTACCTTTTGCAATAAACTTGCGTTGGCAAATGACTACATTTTATTTTTTATCAGGAAAGATGGTACGAAAGTACAAAAGGAAGACTAATAGAGGTAACACAAGTTTGAAAACTTTTAAGTTAGCAGCTGATGAAGTCTCTTCTGGAAGAATCTCATATGTTTGAAGTTAATTACTGTAATTAATTGTTAATTGGTATAGTGTCTGTAAGTATATATATATATATATATATTTCCGGTTTAACAATGTTTATACATTTTTCCGGTGCCCAAGGTTACATTTGATATTTCACATTTTACGTTCTAATATTTTTTTTTTCCATTCTTGTCTGTCTGCCCACAAATCCTCTTCAATGTGTCTCTCCCTCATTGATGATTGAATTCCCTGTATGCAGGTGTTTGGAGGACGTCCTCTTTTCCTTCTTCCAGGCGGTACCCATTCCATGATCTTCTTCGGTAATCTCTCTTCTGTCATCCTTTTTGTATGTCCATACCATTCTAATTGCTTTTGTTGGATAAAATCAAGAATTGAATTTTGAACATTCATTCTATCTCTAATAGTTTCTTTCCTTACTTTTTCCCGTCTCGACATCCTTGTAGAACGTCTCCAAAAGTCCATCTCAGCTGCCAGTAATTTTTTAAGTAACTGTGATTGCATAGTCCAAACTTCTAAGCCATATGTCATGATACTTCTAACTATTGTTTTAAATATTTTGGTTTTGGTATCCGTTGTTTTCTGTTATTTTTTATCTAATTTCCTTGTCTTGTTTCCCATCATTTGTAATGTTCACCCCTAGATATTTAAATTCTTCAACCTGTGTTATTGTTCCCATTCCTTCTTCCAGGACCAAATCTTCATTTATTCCTCCTATTGTCATATATTTTGTTTTATTCAAATTGGCATTTAGTCCCCATATTTTATATTCCTCTATCAATTTTCTAGTCATATATTCTAGATCATCATAATCTTCAGCTAGAATCAACTGGTCATCAGAAAATTGTAATGAATATAGTGTGTTATCATTTATTGTAATTCATAATTTATTGTAATTCCCATATTCTTACATTTTTCCTTCCAAATCTCTAAAGTTTTTCTGTGTAAATTTTAAATAATGTGGGTAAAATACAGCATCCCTGGCGTAACCCATTGATATTGTCTGTAATTAATTACTTAACAAAGGTCTGAATTGTTCCTTCTGTTTACTAATACAATGTGTTTTAACAATTTTCCCCTTCACTGTAACAACTAGCACCATAACAGGGCACGTTGTTACATACCGCCTTCTCTTAAATAAGCTAGTTTTGTGATGAAACAAAAATTAATAGGCCTTTGAAAAAAATGTTATTAATATATCCGAATAGTAATAGTACATGAAGCCATAAATGCTAACTTTGTAAATTTTATGAATAAATGTACAAAAAATCGTAATTGAAAATTGTAAGAACTAGCCCCCTTCGCCCCTATATATTTAACAGAATACAAGGAGGAATATCTTCAGGGTAAGTGAATTGTGATATCAATATTGTGATTAACTTTAAAACAGTGGTGTTAAGTTTGCATATCCGCTTATCAAGACCAAAGAGCGTGTAAAATCACAAAAGACGCATTTGGTAACGACATGAATGCCACTAAAATTCACTTCTCCATTCGTTACGATTGGTTTAATCCACTTTACTTCCTGTTAAGACGACTGTGTTTTGGAATGTTGCGCCATGTAGTCTGATAACCCGCACAGCGCAGCATCTCTGAGGACGGTCATCTACAGACTCGCAGCCCTAAGAACCTATAGTCTCGCCAACTTACTGTTAAATTTTCCCTAAAGTGACATTTGTATTACTAATTACCACTACGCTGTAGTTCCGTTTCCACTTTAAGACACTGAAGATCAAATAGAACTGGCGTATTCTCTTCCATAAAACACTGAAGAGCAAATAGAACTGGCGTATTCTCTTCCATCAGTTGAACAGAGAACTCCGAAAATTAAAATAAGTTGCAGAATGGAAACGAATCTTTTGATAGTCTGTTTGTCTCTGGGCTTTAAAAAAGACACGCATATTTAAGGTTATATCCTGTTGGACTATCCTGCCTTCAAGTTAATGTTTGTGTTGCGTCATATCTTAACATGGCATTGGTGATATGAATTAAACAAATCACCAGCACACGATATGCACCAAAACAAGTTCCATAAATTATAAATAAATAATTTAGTTATTATTATTTGCCCATATTGAACGGTTTAATCATACTTCACACATGGCGCTTAAACCCATTGCAGTTACACGCCATTTATAAAACAGTAAGATTTTATGGTTGATAATGATAATAACTGTGTTCTGTAAGTAGAAATTTTATTTTTTTTAGTCATCCAATGGAATTTCATGATTGCGTAAGAAATATAATTTGTCGAGTTACGTATATCGCCACTGTAAAATAATCTTCTTTTAACAAAAGTGAGGACTTTATCTGCAAAGTAACATTTCAAAATGGTTCCTGCCTCCACAGATACATAACGAATATGTGTTACAAAGTTCGAAATGGTAATTATAGGCGAGATTTTACTATTTACTCTGAGATAAGAACAAAGCATAAATTTCGAATTATGTTAAAAGAGTAGTCGTTGCCACTGCGGTATATAGTTATAGAGTCTGAAGGCGCTTAAAACATGTTTACACTGCAAATCCAACCATCATATACTTCGAGACTATGTTGACTCAAAGGGATATACTGCTTAGAGAAAACAAGTCAAGTTAAATAAAAGTTGTTTTAATAATTGGAGCTCGGAGTACCTGGCATGCCTGAGCAGTGTGTCAGACTGTATGTACGTCAGAGTGTATTATTTTGGTCTCTCCTCCCGCGCCCCGCAAACATCTAACCTACTGTTCCTCCTTGGCTTTACAAAACGAAAAATAACAGACATTCCTTTTGTCCGGCACACGATCGCTTCAATGACGGACCACCGTTTGCGGCCGCATGGCTCATTTTGACCTATTTCCAAGTTTAATTTTCTGGTTTGAGTCTTGTGACATGGTGTGATAATGAAGAACATATGTACACGATTTACAATACATAAGGCAACACACCGAAATCAAACCTTAAACACCGAAGGTTAAAAAATGTATGTAAACATTCATTAAAATTTTGTTTTTCTTCTGATTCTAAACTAATTTCTAAAACGCTCTAACACAATTTATAATTAAGTATACAAATTGAAATATAAAACACATTCTCCTATTTATGCCACTAATTGGAGTTTTCCCCATTTGTATTTACGTAACCTCTCCCCAGGGGTATACATATAGCCCCACCCCGTTCGGGAGTGAAACCGCTCAGAGACTTTTTAACTTTCAAATTTCGGCCACCTGCTTAATCTTTTATCTTGTTACATTGTTACATAAAAGTACTGTATATACCAAAGATTTACCTGACAGTAACCCAGTCTCCTTCAGCTTTATTATAATAAACACAAAAACATCTGTGGCAGCTCTGCCAGGCTTACTAAATATATTACAGAATATTTCTTTCACGTTAATAGTTAGAAATGTCTATATTGCGAAACTTTAATCTAAAATAGGTCACATTTAACGTTGCCATTAGTTTAATATTATTGCAACACTCATGATATAAATTGAAGCATATGAAGCAAAATTGGCGTGATAACTTCAGTAAAAGTAGAATTTTGGACTTTGGCCATCGTCAATAAAATTACAGAGTTTCGGAAGCTCGATTTTCGTCTGTCTTCAGGCAAAAAGGAAGCTTGAGCTAAACTCCGACCTGGACGCCAGGTCAGCCAACAGCTAGGGTTTCTGCCCTTCCTTTTTTGCCTGAATACAGACGAAGATCCGACTTCCGACACTTCGTAATTTTATTAAAATATAGACGACGGACAAAGACCAAAATTCCACATTTACAGATTATAAAGTACAATCGTAAGAAACCCTTAGCGTTCGTCAGTAATAAGTTCTCCCAAGATCTTGTTAACAAAATTGTTGCGAATTTGATGTCGATGAAATAGAGCAAGACAAATACATATTTCCGGAGTCCATACGCAACACACTGTCCTGTATTATTTTCATCGAAAGAACAAGAAAAATTACCCTTGAAATCGTTGACGCTCTTTTAGACTATATCAGAAACTAATGCAACGCTGCAAAATGAATCTTAAAAACTTACACAAGCCGAAGCTGCCGGTTATGTCAAAGTTATTCGTGGACAGACGTCGATTCGTATGTTCCAGAAGGCATCGCGTTCATAACGTGGCGTGGTTCCGGCCTGTCAAGCCGCTCACCAGATGTCTCGCCGAAAAAGCGTTTATTTTATCCCTTGTTTCCTTTCATTTTCTTCTAATTTTGACATTGCAAATCTTCTGATGTTGCTTAGTTTTCGTAAAGACCACCTCTAAAGAAGTTTGGAAAATTACACACGGATATTTCTATCATTATGAGAATCCAAGTTCTCACGGTGGCGAGTATGAAGATGGCTGTCTTTTGGGATACTGCGCCGTGTAGTCTAGTAGAAGTTAACCACCATTTCAGAGGAGCTTTCAGCCTCCATTATCTGGGCGCCCTGATGTTGGAGACAGGAAGCAGACTACACGGTGCAAAATCCCTGAAGACACTCATCATGAACAGTATCTTTGTGTAAAACGCACGAGAATACAAAAGTCAAATGACCCTCGACCTACAATTGTATTTCTTGCTACCTGATGTTTCATTGCATTCTGGTAAGGTTTCTTCATCAAGTGTAGTTGGCTTCCAATGTCTATGGCAACCAACGCCATCATCCGTACTTTAAAGTATCGTCATACTTTGCTGGTTGTTTCAGCCACGATTAGAATAAAAGATGAAGTCTCTTCGGCATTTTAACGACTTCTTTTATCTACAGATCCATGCAGATGCAGTTTATAGTGTTGGTACTTGAACACTATAACACTAAGTCACGAAGAAGTTGACGTAAAGTACGTGGCTATTTTATACGACTATATATAGTATTC
This sequence comes from Zootermopsis nevadensis, assembly GCF_000696155.1. Next base: position 1,116,976 of record NW_019059569.1, read on the forward strand.
CGGATAAAAGAAACAACCCACAGAGTATCTCGGTTGGAAATGTTATGTCTTTCAGTCGCCATAAAAACGTACGGTAACAGTCTTTCCATTTACTTGGGCCGTAGTTTGATTGAAGGGAAATAGTTTTAAGTTCCTCTTACTGCTTTTCTGACCTAATGAAAATATAATTTTTACATCAATGAGTTTAATATTAATTAATGAAGACCAACGCGTTCGATACGTATACAACATCAAGAACATATTTCTAATTTTCAAGTTAACCCGCTGCAGATCTCCCACAACTTCATAATACAGTCGTACCATTGCACAAAAGCTAAATGTCATGCGGACAAACAATTGCATACTTTAAGAGACGATATATTTGAAGAAGAGAACGCTAAACTCGAAAAAAGTTTAAAATTAATATAAGTCTCCTCGAAATGCATCGTACGAGAATATCCCACTTATACACTCTTTAAGAACACTGACCCAACAAATGTTTCTATTACAAAATGTTATCTCAATGTCTCAGAGGGGCAAACTTCAGAAACGACTGCCATCGAACTACAATCGCAGAACCTAGATCTGCAAAACGCTGGTCTGTATCTTCTCATCACATTCGACGCTAAAACACAAAGAGTTGATACAGCGACGTCATAAGCCAAGTTTTGGCACCGTTGTGAAGCAGCCTCGCGATAAGCCAACAGCCGCACATCCTGGTAGCGGTCTGTCTGCCCGACGGCTGGCTGACGAATCTCAAGTTCCGAAATAGCCGATGAGACGGAAGGAAATTACCCATTCACAAACTTAAGGGATGGAATGCGCCCCCCCCCTTCATATTCTCCAGATGAATTACGATGACGCGGCCAGAAGCAGCCAATGAGCCAGACTCTTACCTTATCGCACTCATCACCCATGAAGCTAATGGAAGGAGTCATGACATTTGCCTGTTTTGCCATATTCCCCACGCAACATGTTAGTGTTGTAATAAACTAGTCAGGAGGAGCATGTACTGATAGTGATTTGCTTGAGTGCATGTTCCTGGAATAGGACGGACGTTGCTAGAGCCTGATACGCTTTGAACACTTAACTACTTTTATAAGTAAATGTATCTTACAAAGTTCGATGAAGTCTCCTCGAACAATCAGCCGCGTCAGGTCTCGTTACCATTTGACGTGGCCGGAGAAGACGATTGAATTTAATCGCCTGTAAAGCGTTTCGATTTTAGGGCAACTTTTCCCTGATTGAATTTAATCGCCTGGAAAGCGTTTCGATTTTAGGGCAACTTTTTCGTCCACTTCCTCGTGCGACGACATACGACATTGTTATTTTTTGTCGACATACCCCATGCGAGTTTTGAGGAATTTACATAAATTTAGAATTGAGGGGCCACAGAACTTCAAAGCAAGGCTTCTCGTGCGTGCCATAGAAACGGTAAAAGTAGGTCACAATCTCTTCCTTCCACGTTTTATCCAATGTTCTATTAATTTATTTATTTATTTTACAATAATCCCCCAGTTGGACCCTATTTTATTTCATCTCGGTGATAAATCGTCAATTAAATCAAGTAAAACATGAGAAGAATAACTAAACAAGTCTGGATATTTTCCATGAAGATTCGTTTTATGTTGTATCCAGGTCGTAAAATAATTTTACGTGACTGGCCAGTAAGATCTCAAGAATAAACAATGACTTCACCTCTCGCTGTCACATAATGATCGTGTTCCAGTGATGATGTTCGATTAGCCTATGTCAAACAAATAAACTTAGAATCAACTGACAAAGGGATGTTTGCAACTAAAAATTCCAACGTAGGCCCACAGGATGGCAAGAGATTCCTGGCTTTGACAAAACTCGAAGGCTAAAATAGTGTTGATAAGTGGATTCTATCCTGTCAATAGCATCTAATCCACACCTTCAAACGCTACCATTTCCATGATAATTTTTAATATTATCGCACCAGCAAAGTTTACATCTAGTTAGTGTTATCGAACTCGGAAGTCTTCCTCTCTTCTCATTCCCATCCCATACTTTGCATGCTACATGTCCCACCTCACTTGCATTAGCTAAAAGTCTATCTTTAAAGCATGGATGTTTATGTAAGACTTGAGGTTCTCACAGCGGTGAGTATGAAGATTTCCGTCTTCTGGGTTGTTGCGCTGTGTAGTCTGGTCGATGTTAACCAACGTTTCAGAGGTCATACTGCCTCCGTCATCAGGGCGATGACACTGTGAAAAGAACGAGTAAGAAGCTTTTGGTGCATTATCGCTTTTCGACACTCCTTCCAATTCATCATTCAGCTCACATAAGCAAAACTGGCAGTGCTCTAGAATATTCGAGGCATTTATTAAACTAATCTGACTGACAGGACCTTGACATGTTCAGATAAGTTAGGTTTTAAATCTTCAGGCTGATGTGAAAAGTTTGTCGGATTAACTTCGTATGTTAAAGTAAAAGTTTTATGCAAATTGGGATACGTCGTCTCGAGTTTGGTGGATTCTGTCAGGCGGTCATTTCTGTTCACTTGGGGTAACGAAGCGAGAGTCGTTCGTGACACCGACACAAGTTTCATAACTATACAGTAACTCCATAGAGTTCAGCAAACGGATAAACATTGCAGCTCGTTAAGGTGTGGGGGTTAGACTTTTTAAGAGAATTTAACAGGATAATGGAGAAAAATAAATAATTCCCAAATTCACATTTTAAACTTTCTGATATCGGGGTGCGTCTTACAATTTATGGCGCCTAAGAATCTATGTTGAAAATTTATATTGTATGACAAAAGCGCAAAGAAATGTTCATAACACTAGTCATGAGACAGTAAACACGAAGATAAAAAAAGATTCCGAAAGTATTATTGCAAAGAAGTTTTATATTTGGATAATGGCAATTCCTAATCTAACACACGGTTTTCTTCTTCTGAAAACCTATTACAAAATCAAGGGTGCTTCTTACAGTCGATAGCGAGTTAAAATCAAGGAAATGTGATACTTGTATCCATTCTACTGGTTTAAACTCATTCATCTTAATGAGTGATAGGTTTTATTGAAACCATTGCTCAGTCTGATAACATACGTAATGAAAAACAGTATAACCCATCCTTGCCCAATGCAAATATATTATTAAAAATCAATATTCAACCTACGTTTGGTGAGACTTCAAGTTCTCATGGCGGTGAGAATAAAGATGTCGGTCTTCTGGGTTGTAGCACCGTGTAGTCTGGTAGACGTTTAGCTTCATTCAGTCTCTGCTGCCTCCATCATCAGGGCGATGAGTGATGAGTCAAACTCATAGCCCTGATTATGGCGGGCCCATGACCTCTGAAACGTTGATAAACTTCTACCAGACGACACGGCGCTAAAACCCAAAAAAACAGCCATCTTTATAAGGATATGTACTCAATATTCCAATCGCTTTTTACGTTAGGTATTTTACACAATACGTATCATTACGAAAACGAGCATGGCATGATATTACATCTAAACGGCCGTAAACACTGGATATGTGACACTGTAGGCAAGTCTATACATTCATGTTTAACGGGATCAAACTCGTCTATCGCACGTACCGCAGGCCTCATGATACCGACGTACGGCGCGTATACACGTTTCGGATGGAGAAGGCCAACAGATACAGAGGGGAGCTTCGACAGCAGACAGCCAACATGGCTTTGCGCAGCCCAGAAGACAGTCATCATACTTAAACTTGTCGCCATGAAAACCCGAGATCTCACAAACGTTAATTTAACAAACAAGCAAGTCTTGACATAACAATAGTTGATGAAAATGGTTTGCAGATAACAGAAAAGGTCCGATATTTGCATTAGCTCGGCTGATAGGTTGTCTGAGAGTGCCATGTTCTTTCAGTATCTCATATTTAGAGCTAACTGATAAGGACTGCGTTATTTCACAATTTATTTAGTGGCCTTGCGCTGGGTGATTCTAGATTTTTCAACTGATAATTGCATTCTTGTTGAATGAAAATAGTGCGTAAGGTTAACACATGAATCAACTGGGTGAGAGACGCAGGTCCACCCTGTGTCGCTGTTAATGACATGATCATCAGTTTCCTCAGACTTTACCGCCAACATGACCTCAGCGTAGCATTCACTTTTACAAACGACGGTCTGGAGACAGGACCATGGCTGTATAATTGCTACGCATAATGTGGAGGAAATGCCACAGTTAATGTTTACATCACGTTTAGAATCTTGTTTCATATACTATTTGCATTAAAAATAAGTGCATTAAACGAGCTGTTGGAAAGATTCAGTGTGACTATCAACCAGTCTTCATGTTTAATCTTCGAAATTAGTGACTGGATGCTGATAATATTTATTATGTCTACTCTAATAAAATCAGGCAAGAGAATTTAATTTTCGTTCTTATCGTAGCATATAAAGCTTATTTCTCAATGTTATAGTTCATACTAAAAGTTTCTACTTTCTCAGAAACAAATCATCCTAATAATCTGTACTTATAAAATGTGCACAGGTCAAAAATACATTAAAACATATGCTTCGATGTACTGAGTATCAATGAAATAGGCCTATAATGAAAATAATTCAATTCGTTAGGTTCACAGTCCGTCTACATAATTAATGATTAAAGTTTAAATTGTTTATTAAGAATTCGCTATTTGTTTTGACCTTAATTGTTCATCTTCAGGTGGTTCTCTTTAAGTGTTCAAAATTAATAGACATAACTGCTAATTTGTATGCATATTTCACTATAGCCGTCACAGTGGCCGTTTGGTCATTGGGACCGTGGGTTCGAATCCCACTCGAAGCATGATTGTTTGTCCGCGTCTTTCTGTGTTGTGCTGTCCTGTGTACAGCCGATCACTCGTCCAAGGAGTCCTATCAACTGTCTAATAAGTCAAAGCCAACGAAAGCTGGGACCCCGAGATGATCGAGGCACTGAAGAACGTGTCGCCTAAGTATCCTAAGTAAGTAACTTCACCATGTAATGGGCCATGTCTTAAGCAGCTTACCCACTTTAGTAGAGTGAGCTAAGAAGGTGCGGTTACCGGTGGAAACTGTAGCTGAATTTGACTCACTGCAATGCGATATCTGTTCTGTTCGTTAGATAACACTGCACGGGCAAGAAACGAATATAATTCTGCTTTTAGTGAACGAAAGTGTTGGGTATCTAAAACATAACCAAGAGATTGTGTATTTATACGGACAATCACAGTTTTGAACTATTTATTAATTAGTTCTGGTAAAACGCTTGAAAAATCAACTCATTTGTGTAAGTTATCTATGTAGAAATTTAGCTCTATTTTCCTGTAACCACGACATATAATGCAATGCTTTGTTCACTAGTCGTTATTATAATTATGGGCCTGATTTTACTCATGTACGTATGTGGTCATGCACTGTGAAATTACTTACTATATAGCACAAGTGGTCATGCACTCAACACAATATCCTGATCGCAGTAAGAGGTAATGTAACAATTGGGATATTACAGAACGAATTTTTAGAATTCGTACAGTTCTTCAGTACTGAAAGTGCAATAATAATATTTATTATCCTGCTGCTCTGTCTCATAGATGTTAAAAAATTAAAGTTATTAGAAGTCTCATGTTATGAAGGTACATAAGCTCCCGCACATTTATATACATTTATTCAAACGTTAATATTATTATTAAAATAGAACATATACAAATTAATTTGTAAATGTGTTTTACAGAAGACTCCCGATTATCTGGGTTGGTTGGGAAATATATTTTCCCGGATAATCCACAAAAAATGAAAGAAAAACACGCAAATGGAACAAATACGTAAGTTTATTTACAGACACGCACTACTTAAATTTTTAAAAATTTACTAATAGCAATAAGTATTTTATATAAAATTTAATACAGTATATACAAACTATGTTTTTAAAATAGAATTCTAACAGATAGTAATAATATTCTAGAACTTCAGGATTTAATAACTAATTTATGATAATACGTTCAATAATATACCATTGTTTCATTAATTCCTTCTTTAGACGATATAATTTTTACAACACATTTTCTAATTTCATTTTTAATTTTTATTCAAACCAAACAGACCTCGATTAACCCTCAATCCAGATAACCTGCCCCCGGGATAATCGGGAGCCTAATTTATTATCATTTCCTTCAGTTTGATATGTAAAGTAAATATGATTTAATTCTAATTTGTTCATATTTTTAAAAACTTTATTCCACACTACGACATCTCAATGTTTTATTTCTTCTTAGTGTTTTATATTTCAAAATAAATTACCCTTCCATCATGGACACTGTTGGTATTCATGTGCCTACAAGGCACGTAAGAAAATTTTCTGCTTTTAGGGCGAGCAGTGCATTAAGACGTAGCCTTCAGCTAAATGCGTCATTGCTACAAATGACATGAAGATTTTTGGCCATTTGAAGCAAAACCAGTCCTTTGAGGGCACTTCCTCGATACGCGAGTTTACACTAATTACATATTTTGTTTTAACTTATTTTGTTTAATATGTATATTTATTAGCATCTGCCTGTCGTAGGCTTCTTGGTGTTAAATTAAACCATTGCTATGATTATCCTCAGTATCATCTCATTCGTTATTAACTCAGAATTTCTAGTGAATGAACCTATCACCACTGTAAGCCCTTTGGACGAATCAAATTCGAAAGAAACGCGCTTCTCAGGAAGATGACGGATAAGCTGAAGAGAAGTAGGCAAGCAGAGATTGGGCCGGACCAGGGCAGTCTATAATTTTAGCATCGCACTCTGTAGGGGCAGGCTACAGCCTATTTCAAGTATCAGTCCGCCCGGGAGGGGAGGGAGGACTGATACAACGACTAAAGAAAGACGAAAATACAAAAGAAATAAGAAGGGGAAAAGAGGAATGAAACGAAAAAAGAAAAGAAACAAAGAAAAATAAGATAAGTTGCGAAAAAGAACTATGTACCTGCAGTTCCTTGATTAAATGTGAATTTTGAAGATGAATTTTCCGTTGGAGCATGGTGTCCAGGTGGCCTACTTCAAACAGTAGGCGCCGAGGCTCCAGTTTATCATAATTCAAAATTTAGATGTTTGTTTCGAGCATGCTGTGATAATGCAGTGCTAGCAGTACCGAGGCCCCACCTAGTTCGTCTTGTTCTAAATTTAATGTATGCAATGTACGCGATGTTGCCAGCTCGCCCGACTCTAAGTTCTTCAGTTCACGCTCAGAGCTGAAGTCTATTTTACCCCACTTCACGAATTCAAATGCCGCTTCTAATACCAATGAGTATAACCTATGCAGATGTCAACCAAGCGTCTTCCTGGGCGCGTCCACTTGGATTGAGGATGTTTGAGTATAAAGTGCTTAAGACCAAAGTTGAACCAAATAAATTAAAATGCTTGGAGACAATTATACCTACAAGAAGCCTTACTCTGCTTGAGAACAATTACATCACGAAAGACATATGTAATTTTCTCATCATTCAATGAGATTCTTTCAAACATAGCAGTGAAACAGTGACAAAATAATGAGAAAATTATCATGAATCACGGAGCAGTAAGCTCACAACTTCGAAAGGAGACAGTTGCAGCCTATTTAAAGGAATATACAAGAATTTTCCTGGAGAGACTAAAGAAAATCACAGTAAATGTTATTCGGAATAGCTATTAATCCGTGCGATTTCACGGCAGCGAGATAACATACTTCTGAGATATTGCGCCGTGTAATCTCGTACAAGTTGGCCAACGTTTCAGAGGTGCGTACTGCCACCATCAACAGGGCACTAAGTACGGCAACACCCACCTCTGAAATGTCGGTCAATTTCAATGAGACTACACAACGCAAGATCCCAGAAGGTTGTTATCTTCAGCCAGTAATCCGTCCAAAATACAAAAACTGTGCCTTCAGAACAGAGCGTACGTGCTTCTTCATCGTGTTTCGCAAAATGCGAGGAGGCCGATACTACCCTGACACTTTCCAGGCAAAGAGGAACCGAGAAACGCAAACACGAATTTTGTTCGTAAACTTCAGAAGGAAAATACAATGTGGGAGACCTTGGTGTAGGGACAAGTTTCTGTAGACGATGAACCGTGAAAAATAAGTTATATATCGAAACACGCATCAGGAAGCTAGAAAAACTATACGATGGTAGAAAAAATTTCCGTCGTTTCTGCTAATTATCACCCTAACGTCTTCACTCTTAATTCACTTTTTTCCTTACCAGAAGGACGAGCGGGCATTGCCTGGGGACCTTCTAACTAGATGCTCTTTCAGCCCTCCGCCCCCTGAAATCTAAGTGTCTCTCACTTCTCCTCCACCAATTTTCTCTTTGCAAATTCTACTCTTCTGTCACCCTTCTTATCCCTCTCGCTCGGAGAAGCGGGGACCAGAAACATCAGGGAGTCTTGTGCAACATTGCAAACTGAACAAAAGACTAATCTTTGTCAAAGCAATGTCAATGGCGATACCATTGGGTTCCATTAAAATCGAGGCATCTTTTGATCACTCAGATAACTACAGTCAGTGATAAAGGTCTTAAACCAAACGAATTCCTTTGCGGCCAAGACAGCCCCACAGACGCATGTATTCAAACGATTTGTAATACTCCTAGATTAATAAATTACTGAACGAAGAAAGGCATTTGAATGCTGATTCAGAAATAACGACAAAATAACAGAGATGAATACAAAATATGTAAATAAGACATGAAATCTTATATTCATAACCAGGATAAGATTTGAGGTTCTGACAGCGGTTGTAACGCCATGATGATTAGTAAATACTAATGCTTCGGATGAACGCACTGCCTCAATCTGTTTCTCCACAGGGCGTTAAGCCCAGAAGACCGCCAATGATGACATAAATGTTTGAGGCATTTCTCCTTGTAGAGAATAAGTCGAGATGAGAATTTCACTACTTATCTATAACTGTAGCGTCCCTACAATAGACGTGTCCCCTGGCTGGAATCCGGGTGCAGTACCAAAAGATGAAAACAGTTAATAGAGCGATGAACAATAAATGCTTTGTGAGATTTCAGGTTCTCATGACGGAAATAATGATGACTACCTTCGGGTTGTTGCACCGTGTAGTCTGGTACAAGTTTACAGATGTTTTACGGATACTTGCTGACTCAATCATCAGGGCTCATCGTCCTGATAATGCAGGCAGCAATTAACCCCTGAATCGACGGTAATCTTATACCAGGCTACAAGGCGCAACAACCTAAAGATGCCCATCTTTAAATAATAATTTGTGTAGAGCAACATCTAAAACGTTACACAGAAAAGTTTTCGATTGTGAACTTGTAGGCTATGAGGCAGTGTAGTCTCATAGGTGGTTAACAACAACTTTGAGAGTGGAACTTCTACTTCCAGCAAGACTTTCAGGCGGCAAAATCCACACAGTCCGGAATTTCATCGCCGTTAAAATTTCAAATCTTGCTAGCAAACATTTGCGTAATACGAGAGATATCAGTGAAATTCATATGAAGTAGCCTAATTCAATCTGTTATCACCACTTCAGATATAATGTGAAATAAACTCTCCATGAGGCTGATAATATCAATAGGCTGAAGACCGAAGTTTATCTGAAGTGGCCCTTGATCAGAAAGATATTGTGTTTCCAAGGATGCACAACCTCCTGTAGACCTACATTTCAACTCCTAAAATTATGATTTGTCATACTTTTATAACATTTTAATTAACGTGTAGAAGTCGATGGTAATCTACCGGTATCCTCCGTGTGGACTTCAGAGGAACGCCCAGTCTTCATTTTTAACACTAAGATGGAAGCAAAATGTTCCTCCGAAACGTTGGTATCTACCTATAAGTCCAGATGGCGTTACTACTCAGAGGACATCTTCACCGCCGTGAGGACGTTACATCTCAAAACATGTAAAATTTCCATGTAACATTCTAAGATATTTACTAGAATGATCATACTGGCTATAATGTATAATGCGCTTGAACATTCTTTGGCATTAAGTAAGAAAACCAAGAAAGTCTCGTGTTCGAATCCCACAAGACATAGATTATGCGTTATTTATATTGTATTGCGTTGGCCTGTGAGATCCTTGCGATAGGTCATTGCCGTCTACTGAGTCATAAAACATCTGGGATCGAGCATTTCACAGTTAATTCAGAAATCGAAACAAGAAACATGATGACAGGAAAAGAAATTTGGCACGACTCCTAGACCGAGAAACCAGTAAACTGCAAGGCCTCCTTGGTGGTAGAAAAGAATACTCTGGTATTTATGAATAATAACCGGCGATTACACATTTCATTATAACGCTGTTTCGGAACTTTACATGGTCGTCGTTTATTAATCATAATTATTGGTTAATCATTATTATCATAACACCTCCTCTACACGTGACATATTAGATTACTTTGTCAAGCAAAAGACCGAAAGATTACTGTGGAATCTGTACAATTTTGTGTCCATCTACATCTTAATTGACCTGTATTCTTCTGGTTCTTGTGGCTTCTTTATAGTCTATCTTGTTTTCTTTGATTTCCCTATGTTTCTTAAACACAAGGCTTTGTACTGAAAGAGATAACTGCTTCAAAATTCCACACTTTATCTCTAACTTTAAGTTATTTTGTGATATAATGCATATTATTTATCTCATTCCATTATCCAAACAACAGATTAAAATCACATTTCACTAACCTCAAATCTGCATCTGTCCCTCCCCCCCAAATCTATTCAATACAGATAACATGTTACAGTTTTCACAGTTAAAAATTTAATCCCTTTATATATTCATTATCTATATAGATTATTATATCATATTAATTAAGTCACTTTATTTGAGGTTAATGTCTTCTATGTCCACTAAATAATCCCCACCTTTTAAAAATCTTAAACCTATTCACTTCGTTATCCCTTTATAAGGCTAAACCGTAAAGTTCATTATATCCTGAAACCGGTCGTCTGTACACAAGGTCATCGTGTCCTGAAACTGATCGTCTGTATTCAAGGTCATCGTGTCCTGAAACCGGTCGTCTGTATACAAGGCCATCGTGTCCTGAAACTGATCGTCTGTATTCAAGGTCAATACGTCTTGAAACAGAATTCACACCCTTTACTTCATTCTCAGAATGGACAATATGTATGATAATAAATTATTAGTAGTGTCCCCCGGTATTTAACTACACACTATGACATGCATACATATGGTGGAGTTTAGAATATCTCCGCACTAAACGGAGGTGAGTGGTTAGCTTCACGCCACGACCGTTTCACTCCCGATGGTGGAGGCTGTGTGGGCACTACAGTCGGTATGGACATTGTGACGAAGATAAAAATCCTACCCTTGCCCAGAATCGAACCCCGGTCGTCTAGCCTAGTCATTATACTTATACCCCATATAGTCGTTCTACCTATTGATTCGATTAAATTCTTATGAATTAATAATCTATGGGCTACTCCAGTCCAGAGCTATTTATTTTTTAGAGTTTGGCTACTAAATGCTATGTCAATTATTTAGTTTACCTACAGGCCTATCTTATGATAAGTAAAATATTTTATTCTGCGATAATTCAGGAGCCATTAAATTAGTGGTCAATTGCGGCTTATGTGCTGTTCGCAAGACGTGCAATAAAATAAACATGTAATTTAGAGGAATCGTTCTGTCTCTGTCACACCAGTCGATAAAACTGGTCAATGGATTAAAATGAAATTTGGTGTTGAAAAGCACATTAACTTGTTCGGGTAAATCAATTTTGATTCATATCGGTCCAATATAACCTACTTCATATAAAGCTCTAATGAATTGAACTTCTCAAGGCGGGCAACTCGTCATACAAAACATCGACACATTACATAAAACATGAATTTTACATCCATTATTACCAACGTTCTTGTAGCGTAGGCCTATATGGCTGCCTAAGTACAGAGAACATATATCCTACATTTCTTAGTCCTATAACTGATGTTTGGCTTTAACAACATATTATTAATTGCATTAATCAAGGTGCTAACCCGAACAATGTTACATACCACAAGTGAAAATGGCCCTTGGAATTATTTGTTTCGTATCTACATTCCATACAATTACTTCCTTCCACAATTCGTTTCTTACATTTTATTTCCTTCATTCCTCCCCCCCCCCCAACCTTTTCAACTTTGAACAACAATGATAAATGTTAGCAGTACTATGTAATTTAAATGTATTTTAGTCACCCAAATTAGCATTTCTAAAAGTTGCATAATGGTAGCATCACTTGTAGAATAAAACATATTTTCATCCATCGCCATTACTTACAACTTTCATGCTTCTGTTGACTGCAACCAAACGTGCATCAACGCAGGCAACACCACCAATATCAAAGCCCGCCACTGGACAAAGCCCTGAGCCAGATTCTTCCACCTCCCATACTTACAATGTATTTCCTTAAAATGCATCCAAGTAAAATTCTTTGATATCACTGCAGTTATCATAATATGTAACCGGTAAAAATAAAAAAAAATCCCAATATGTATCTAATGTGTTAAAATGCGTTTCATAAGAAATCGCGTGAAAATTCCAAGCTGTTCCGAGTGTTGAAACATTATACACAGTTTATGAATGCAACACGCAACGCATAATTGTTCCTGATAAGATATGTTTGCGTGTCTCAAGAAAAAAATTCTAAAATATTTTGAGTCTTCAAAATACAAACAGCTGCAGTGGAGAAATGCTCTACCCATTCCTATTCTGGTACAAAACTGAGTTGTCAGCTTCATGTTCCGGCCAGATTACCCCAGAACCAGGAGGATAAAAGGCTAGGTAAGTTAGAGAGTCATTATAAATCCAACAGCGAAGAAAAAATCGCTTCATGTATCGGGAATCGAATCCCGATAATCCAGTCTATACCTAATCATTATGCTAACTCAGTTAATAACTTATCTTCTTCTTGTTAGTCCGTTGAACATGCAGTGAGTGAGTACCACTTCAAAAGCAACCCAACAAAAATTTCGTACTACGACAGAAAAACTAAATCAGAAGTAGGTCTACCCCCGAGAATTACTCTTCCAATCGTACTCTTGACCCTAGAGTCAAGGTCATCCTTGTAGCTAGGCCGCTACTCATCACATCAGTTGTGCAGAAGCTGTACAGGTGCGAACATACTACATTTACGAGCGAAACAAACATTACTTGGCGTTAAAATCATTTGCTGCTTTTGGTAAAAGCATTTTCTTTCCATTCACAGAAGACTGGCACGCGATCAGCAGTGTCTAGAGAGAAAATTGTGAGACTGTTGTTTTTGTGACACAATTAACGCGAAATGGTATCAGAATCTTTTGACCCAATCCATTTATCTTTTTGAGGGAAATGAAAGTGATTGCTGGTTTCATCATGATGAGCCGAAGGCCAACTCTGCAAACACAACTAATGCTTTACTGCAAGATTTATTTTTCTAAATGCATTGTTAGTCGAGCCTTTTGACTGCCGCGATCTCCAGACCTCACCCAGCCAGAATTCTTAACGGAAAAATTTACAGAAAAATGGTCTTCTTTCATTCACCCAAGAAACTTGAGAGAAACGAAACAATACTAAATAGACTTCAGCCAAGACACCTAGAAACACTCATTAAAGTAGTACAAACACACTAAAATGATGGATGCTTGCCTTCGAGAAGATGGAGGATATTTTCAGCATGTGCTGACATATAAAGAGTAAAAGTCTTTTTGCTTCGATGTCACCAGAGCTTACGAATTCTGTTTCAGTGACGGTTGTTTTAAATTAAACACTATGGAGTGTCACATGATATTGAAAGGTACTATGTCTTTAAACATTTATAATGAGAGTAAAGGTAATATGTTAGGGCGTTTATTACCAGTTCTAACTAGTTTCCTGGAGAAGTGCCCATACGTTAAGCATTCACACTGCTAGTCAATACTTAAGATTGATTATAATAATTCTGTGAAGGCTTTGCCCAGATTAACTACATTTATGATTTCGTTACGAATGTTTATATTTAAAAAAACACTAAAAAATTGGAGTTTCGAATGTTGCCAAGACGAAACTTTGTTCTACTTAATGTTTTCTCGTCATGCCAGATGACAATGCAATACAGATGTAACGACAAAGACAGGAAATGTCTGTAGTGGGAAAAATCATCTCCTGAAAGAAACGAAATTTTAAGTTAACTTAAACCTCTGCATAAGTTTTACACACATTTCTTATAATTCAGACTTAGAAGTTAAAATGTACAGTTGCAGCCTCTGAGAAGATTCAGAAGAATGAAATGTCATCTCAGCTGCCCGGTTCCTCTCGTTAAATTTCGGAATACAAGGAAAGTGTTTAACACGATTCAGCTCAAGCATCTGAATTTTCAAATGTAGATCAGTATCAGACATTCCCATACCCACACTAATATAATCAAAAAATGTTGATCAATGGCACTCATGTTCAGAGAGATATTTGAAGATCACTGATTTTATCCAAGTACTGACATAACAGCCTAATTAGGCTGGATGATGTGGTAAGCATTTAAAACTTGCACCACTGAACAATGAAAAACGTTTCAAAGCCGGAGATGGTATGGCCAAGAGTACATTAATGATCTTTCTTCATTTTGCTAGGCAACCGCAGCGTCTCTGGCGCTGTATGGAATCTGAAACTGTGTAACTTGACTCCTTAAAATATCTCTCTCAGTTCAAACTGATCAATAGTCATGTAATTTACATTTGGATCCCACTGTCTTACTTTCCTGCGTGTAACCATAGCATCGGCTGGAAGATCGTTTTCAACATTGAAATTAATCAAAAACCACCTTAGGACCACAATGTTACGAACAATGTTAGCATCATAGATGGCTGTCTTCTGGCATGTTGTGCCGGCCGTGTGGTGTGGTAGAAATTGGCCGACGTTTCCATCCGCGCTGATTATGGAGTCAGCAAACACCTCTGAAACGTCTGTCAGTTTCTACCACACTACACGGCGCAACACCACAGATAGCTGTCTATCAAACTTCATACTCGTAGCCGTAAGAACCTGAAATCTCACCAAACTAGGGCTCGCTCGTCTTAATTTCAATTGAAAGTGGGGAAAATGAGATTCTGACTCCGCAAAATATGCTATGACTTTGTTTACCTTAAGACGCGAAAATGTCAGCTAAAATAAACAGTTTACGTCCATGAAGAACCGATCATTTCAGCTTATACCCTTGTTTACATTTCACATCTGTCTATTTTTAACGCGTCCTACTAAAGTTCCTATGCTCTTGCTATCCACTTCTGTAATCACATAGCGCATGTATAAATAATATTCAATAATTGAGCACTTTTGCACTGTCAAATATTTGTGGCTTTTGTGAAGTAAAATAAGCGAAACAAGTGAATCTGTGGGATGGTAAACCTTTCACCAATCTATTAATTTTACTCGCACCATTATTTCTCGTTTCTTCCTAATTTACTTTAACGCATTATATAGCATCAAAATCCAAAAGGGTTACATGCGAAATCTGAAACAGCGTGGAAGGAAGTGATCTTGACCCATTTTAAGTTAATATCCTAGAATATTAACAGAGAGATTAAAATAACCTCGTAAAATATTTTGATATAGCCGGTCTCTGGATTCAGATTTGAATTTAGTGGACCCAAAATACGAAGAACGCGTTGCACCATAGCGTCAGATTAGTTGCAATTTCTTTGACCACTTTGTTTCGTAGTCAAGCTGTATTTACATCAAGCTATAAGCAGAAATATGAGAATCCAAACAAGTGCCATAACACTGCAACACGTTACTTTTTCAGTCATGCTCGAGAGACTTCTAACTCCATCTTCTTATTTGTGAATGAACTATTAACCTGGTGTCGAGGGCAAGGGCAACCAACCTCTGTCACAGAGCGCTCCCTAATTGCAGGCAACACTACGTACAGCTACAGCTGTGGAAAAGGAATATAAAGCAAAGAAGCTGAGAACATTACGACCATGACGAAAGTAAAGAGACGATACAAATTACGAAAAACGGGAAGATTCAACATTAGGAGTGACGTTAAAAGGTGTATTTCGTTTATGCGTGAAGTCTGTAGGCCTATGTTATTACATAACACGACGGTCTTCTACATTTAAGGTAGTTTCATGCCACTATAAGAAATAATGTCTAAGAAACTTTTATTAAAGACTATTTTTCTATGAAGAGAATATTTTCGAGATAGATGCCATATGTCAAATGTCATCAAGATAAATCTAAAGATGTCCCTGGTGCACCACGCCGTGAAGACGAATGAGTGAGTGAAGGTATAGCTAGACGCGTTCTTAACCTCGACACTACATGAAGGTAAAAGATTAGTTCACGTCTCGGCCACTCCACCTCTCAGGAAAGAACCCTGGTATACACTAGATAGGAGGATGGGTGGGGCCCAAGGCCAATTTGGGCAGATAAAAATCCTGGTCTACTGAGAATCAAACCCTGGTTTCAAAAGATATATGTAAATGTTTCTTTATGCCCTAAGTGAAGTGGACCATTGCAATTCAATTAAATCAAAGTAAAAACGAATGTTGGTTGTCGCAGAATTTGATCGGTCATGCAGTTTGAGGGCTATTACTGACGTACAGACGGAACTCAGTAGGAAATACGAGTGAAATTACTCGTGTCTAAGATCATGTCTTGAAGACAAATATATCGAAGCTCGCGATGTAGTGACCAGAATTCTCGACTACGAGGTCTCCAGGTTCTAATCTAGGCACGGAGACAGGCTATTCTAACTTTGCCGGGTTTTCTCAGTCCGTCCAGCCAAATTCCGGGCGCAGTCCGAACGGTGTCATTTACTTCCATATCATTTATACAGCATAATGCAAATCACCCTGTCGTTAAACTCCGTATAACGTACGCAGATACGGAAACGAAGTTTATCGACAAATAAAACTTGGAGGCTTATTGCCTATGGTAGTTGAGACGGTAAGGCTACATGCATTATATGCATTTGTACGAGATATAAGCGATCAGTTTCACATCCCGGCAGTAAAACCCTTAGTGGAAGAAAATACTTTATTCATTGAACAAATCAGGGTTATCCTAGAGCAGCTTAAGACATGAAGTGTTGTCAACTACTAGTTTCTCCAATAATAGAAAGAAAAAATATATAAAGAACAGTGAAAAAATTCCGGTTATTTCCCTAGAATCTGACCCCTGCTAATGGCACCAGTGACGTGAGAGTCTGGAGTCGACGACATTTGCGTTGGCAGGGTGTCTAGCACCTGTCTGGCTAGGTGACGTCATCTCGGAGAAACCCCCCCCAACGTGGTTACGTGGCTGAATGGAGATTCCCCACACAGTACTTACACCACACCGGGTATCTTGGCCTTCCGAATGGTCTGCCTTTCCGGATTTCAACCAAAATTCTGTACGCATTTCTCATCTACCGATGCGCGCTCATCTCATCCTCCTATATTTGATCATCCCAATGATATTTGGTGAAGAGTACGACTTTGGAACTCATTATGCAACTTTCTCGCGTCTCTTCATCCCCGTCAGGTCAAAATACTCTTATAAGCAGCCTGACCTCAAACATTCTCAATCGGTGTTCTTCCTGTAACGTCAGGGACTAGGTTTCACGCCCATACAAAACAAGATTTAAAATTATGATATATGATTTGATGGTCTTGTGCAAGTTTTCTCTTCAAGTTTGAAGATGGCAGACAGAAGACAAAAGGAAAGATTTTGAACTTCATAGAAGCAAGAATTCCAGAAATTTAGACTGTTCTTGATTTTCTCGTGACTTCATATCGGATTTGTTACTATCATTCCAAAAATATTAACCTTTTACACATTTTCAAATAATTTATCAGCTGCTTTTCTTGAGAGGTACAATGACAGTCCTGAAGTCTGAATTCCTCGGCACACATGTTGAGGAATAATTATTTAACAAAAGGTAAATAGTACGGTCGGAAACTTAAAATGTAAACACATCAACATGGAAAGAACCGGCGAAAAAACAAACAAACACGAGTTCGATTCCTGTCATGTACAACAAGTGTTGTAGG
Source organism: Zootermopsis nevadensis (assembly GCF_000696155.1). The sequence continues at coordinate 1,134,899 of NW_019059569.1, forward strand.
ATCTCGCATTTCACATCTGTTGCTTCGTTCACGTATTGCAATTCGTTATGACGCGAGATGTTTGGTAGAATCGGATAAATAATGCAACAGTCCCGGTCTGCAGCCGTGCAGACAGACGGACAGGTAGGGCCGACTGCCTGGGGTAGTGAGCTATTTAAAGACCGTGTTTCAACTTAGTGCTGATATTGGCCAACAGCTTAAAGAAGACTAGTATTTCCAATATGCTGGTCGTTTACGAATCAATCCACAGTTTACTACACTTAATAAATCTCATACTTCTGACATAAATGCTGGTCCCGTCAACATCAAATTCTTTTATTTTCAACATTAAAGTAAGTAATGACACTCTTCAACTGCATAACTTTAGCGTCATTGTTTACTAACTTCACTTTAGAATAAACCATCCGGAAAATTCAAGAAAAATGAGGAATTTACAGTAAATTGAACACATCAGCTATTTGTCAGTGCTGAGGACATTAATATATTACGCTAAAGCATGAAAACCATCTAGGATACAAACAATTTACTAAAGTGGTCATATCGTCGCCAGACCTCCGGGCAGAATCGAAAGTTGACGTCTTGCAAATACGATAATGAAAAACTTTGCATGACAATGATAATGAAATCACATTTAAGATAAAGTTGTGAGCAGATTACATTCGATAAAATCAGTTCAGAATCTTTTATCGGCACGTGTATGCTAATATAAATTTATCTGTTACTTCGTGCTAATGTAAAATTTGGTCTCTCTCTGTGTGAGATTTAAGATTTTCGCGGCCAGGAGTAAGATGACGTCTGTCTTTTATAGTGTGTTGTGTACTTTGGTAGATAATGACAGATGTTTCATAGGAGATTACTGCCTCCATCAACAGAGTGATAAACCTCTCCTCTCGAATGTTGGTCAATATCTACCTGAGTACAAAAAAGACACACTTCAATGAGATGAAAGGTTCTGGCAGAGGCCTGCATTACAATTTCTTCCTTCTAGGTTGCTGCGCTGTGTGGTCTGGTAGAAGTGTACCAATGCTTGAGAGGTCCTTGCTGCTGCCATAATCAGGGTTACCATGATGGCGGTAGTAAGCACCTATCACGCGCAGGTAAACTTCAACCAGACTACACGGCGCAACAACCCAGAAGACTACCACCTCACTTTCCAGATTGGCAGTGTTTTGGAACAAAGGTTTGAGGAGGAATAGTATAATAAAACCAGCTGTTGTAACGAAGGATTGCATACAACTGTGGAATGATAACCCTCAAAATATGTACCCACTATTCACCTAACATTGTTAAGCTGATTAGATTACGGTTGATATGCTCAGGATACTGGATACTGGGATAGACCCGTTCTTCAAGTGCCTGAGCACTGCAGGTCCCAACTTTTCGTTGGTTTTGATCTATAGACATTCGGTAAGACTCCTTGGACGAGGGATCGGCCCGTCGCAAGGCCTCTACCTATACAAATGACAGCGTAACAAAGAAAGACGCGGACAAACATCCATGGCTTGAGTGGGATTCGAACCCACGGTCCCAGCGACCAAGCGGTACAAGGCCAACGCCTCAGACCGCGCGGCCACTGCGGACCCCGATATGCTCAGGACGTGGGGAAAATGAGAACTGCATTCAAAACATCTCGGTCTTGGTACAAACCCAGTTGTCGTCTACCTGTCTACTTCAATTCCACAAACTCTGTTTACTCCTTTGGGTATGTTCTGACCGAATATCTGTGTTTAGTGGAACTGCAACAACAAGACCCTGTTAACAGCAGTCGAAGAACCATCTTAACCATAATCAGATCAGTTTATTCCAAATTACATCTACACAATTAATTTTAAAGTTTAATATTATTATTATGTTCCCTTCTCCAATTCGGTCTTCTTTCTTCCCATTCGACCACTATGTTCAACGTCACGACATCCTTGTTCTCACTACCCTAGCAATAATACGTGAGCGGTATAAATAATTTCTCTCAGGTACTCTTTTTCATGAACCTATTAAATTTCTCCATTAGAATAAAGTACCAAGTTTCATAACAACTGGTATGATGAAGCGTCATCACTACCAAAACAAGCGAGCCCCAAAGCCAGCCCAATTCGCTTCACATCCTCATAAGCTATTTGCTTCAAATCTACTTCATCTTGCCAACTTTCTTTTACGGTTTAAACAAGAGTCTATAGCCCTAATAGGCACGTACTTTTTAGAACCCCACACACTGATTTAAATATTTAGTACCGCTAGTTAAACATCACAAAGTTGTGATAAGCATTTGTGCTTTGTATTCTGAATATTTTGTTTCGAATCTCGCCTGAACAACCGATCATCCTAACATAATTTTCTAGGTCTTCAGTCATTCTAAGTATCTCAAAATATGTTGCAATCATTTCCTTCCAAGTCCATCCGAGATTATTATTTATCATAACTTCTTTGTAAATCTGTCACTGACGCTAATTAACCTCTGCAGTTGATATATCGCTGTCAAACAAAGAAAACACTAACAGTAGGCCCTACGACTAAATCTCCCTTTTGAGGTTGCAAGTGAACGTTCACGCTCATGCAAAAACAATCAGTTTCTCTCTCGTTCTACGTCATATTAATGCGGATAACACCGATGAAACCGTTCAGAACACGGGAAAATAGGGATTCACACAAAACGCGGTAACTTAGCAACCGAGCACACGCCTTGTTACTAGCAGGAAGCCAAACTTTTGCATACTTCGCCATTCGATCTGCCATTGCTTCCTTTTAAGAGTAAGAGCCGAGTGAGATAGCCCAACGTGTAACAGGAAGGGTCTCACTGGATGTTTCAAAATAAACTTCCCAGTAAGTTTACTGCTCTTTTAGGATTTGAGGTATTCGCAGCAGTGAGTCCGAAGATGGCTGTCTGCTGGGTTGCAGCGCAGACTGGGCTACCAGACTACACGGCGCTACAGCCCAGAGGACGGCCAGCCATCTTTCTACTGCACTTCGTTTCCAGAATATCAAGGCCAATATTTAAATGTAAACATCTTCACTTGGGAGGATGACTATTCGGTCATTTGCCGAACAGCACAGAAGATATCGTAGGTGTGATAAATGATGAAACAATAGAAGCGTATTTCAAGGTATTATCTATAATAACACTGCAGGACCAAAAAACTAAGATTCATCGGGAAACGTCCCGGTTCGAGGCCCGGATTTCGAACACGAGGACTCGTGGTTTTAATTGTCTGCCTAGGTCTTTAACAAGTAAACCCGAACCTCAGGACTGTGCCCGGAATAAGTCACCTCTACTTCCTTACTTCCTCCTGATGACTGCGCATAATCCTTGGCTCTTCCACACAAACTATAATAAATAGAGTTAACAGATTTGTCAAGTAGCATGCACAGCTCATGAAGGTGTATGGATATGTAAGGAGACAACGAACGGAAGAACAGACGGGCAATGTAATACCACAAACTGTTCACTTTACACTCAGAAGGAGGCTAGAGCTCACCCAATAACAACGCCATATTAAAATAGCTAAGAGCCTCGATACCCGTGTAATCAAATTATGCTGCCATTGTGCAGAGTTATCCCAATCGCTCAACTAGTCAAAGTAATTACCCGCCTTTTATGGAACGCAATGGTTCATTGCCATGTTCACAACAGCCGGCAACTGAACCCAACTTCAAGCAAAGTCATTCCAGTCGACATCCGCACATCCCAGTTCTTTCAAATCCATTTTAATATTATCTTACAGTGCACGCTTAGGCCTCCCAAGTGGTCTCTTCCTTTCATGTCTTCCGACTATGTTTCTCAAGCTTTCTCTTCTTCTCTCAGAATACATGCGTGCTACATTCCCCGCCCATCTCACTCTCCTTGATCTGATCACCGTAACATAACATTTAGTGACACGCGCAAATTAGAAAATATGAAACTCGTTACATAGTTCTCTTCAACCTCCTCTTGTTTTCTGTCTCCTTGGCTCACTTGTTTACCTCAGAACCGTTCTCAAAATTAAACCTATGTTTTTATCTGTGTACTACATACTGATTCTCACTCTCACAAAGAATAATAAGTTTACAGGCGACCAAAGATCAGAATCTAAATCTGTTACAAGCGGAAATTACCAGTCCTCTGTGCCGAATTTTCTGCAACTAAACACAGTGAAAAGTCGCCATTTTAAATTATATAATACGAAAACTGATTCAGTTAGTGCAGGAACGACAACTAAATCGACAGGAACGACAATTAAATCGATATGTGATATCGATGGCGTGGAAAACCGTCGTGATAATATTCAGGACAGTATCTACAGGCCTGCTCAACCTATTACAATTAAAAATCGCGAACTAAATATGAGGTTAGCAGTGTCTTGCGTTACACTTGCAGATAAATTGTCACTGGTTATAAATAAATACAAAAACAAATAAATACAAACAACAAATAGCAACATCTCCATTAGCCTCGCTAGGAGTTGGATGTTCTTCAGAGAACGAACGTGTAAAAATAGACAATGACCTCGTTCGACTTTCCCAGAGACCGGCAGCTCGGCTGCTCTGGCTTTCCTCAGTCCCTCCACTTGGTACAATATTCAACAAGATGGTAACTGCTTCCTGTCCGATCCTTACCTGCTTTTGTACTGGAATGTGTGCTATTGAAAATTTTGTGAAATGAACTATGAGACATTATTTAGAATATTGTTCCAAATTCCCATCAAGCTTAACAGTGCCAAAGACAAATCTGGGCGTATCTCTATTTATACTCCGCTTATTTAAAAACGTTTCACCAACTTCATGAGTTATGTAGCATCCTAAAACATGATGACACTGAATGGACAATTGAGTAGAATGTGGAAGCTATATGGGACTACGAAGTTGGAGTTAGAACCAACACAAGCAAAGAGAGTGGTTGAAGATGGTTTACGTAGAACCAATCAGTACTTCCACGCTCATAGCACATGTTCTTCCAGCTTCTATGTCTGTTCAACGTTTACGCTAATAAAATATTGCACAATAATCGCACATATTGCTGTTAAATGATTTATGAAACAAACATAAACCAAATTTTGGAACCAAAAGTATTAAACGTTCCTCACAATATGACGAACATTCTTTAATAAGTTGTCTCTAAATTGCTAAATTTTCAAAGGTGATGGAAATTCGTAGCAAATGTACAAAAAACCAGATCAGAAACCTCCGAAAGGAGGCCCCTATGCTCCACGTAGGACAGAACAGTGAAGAAGAAGAATGAATTGATAATTGCTAAATTCATTCAGCATAGACGGCAAAGTTAATAATAGAAATGTTGTAGTGCTTAGTACTCCTCCTTCATATTCAGGAACCACCTATCCTGCCAGCAATTTCGTAGTTTTACTCATTCGCGTAATGTAAGTGTTACTGGTCTCGACAGCCTCCTTCCCAGTCCACAAACCATTCGTATCATCCTACAACCTAAGGCGATGACAAAGCGTCCTTGTGTAAGGATAAAAACATCCCATAGGTTTGTCCAGATTTGTTCGGTGGGAAATTTGTCTCCACGAACACTGGCGGTGCGCAGTGTCACTTGTCAACAGGTGACCGACCACACTCCTGCTACAGGTCGCCTGCGGAGGTCAACACGAACGCGGACGACAGAAACATTTCGCACTTCCCACATCTACACAATAACCAAGTCTTGTTCTTTGATCGTTTATTGTTAGGGGATTTACGAATATGCGTGTTCTTCTAGACGCCAAAACATAATGGCGATGGCATGCTTTAGTCAACCTCCAAATTGCCTACGTTGGGCGACTTTTCGGACATGCATTTCTTTGAATTGCCGAAATACGTCTACTGTTTATTTAAAACCTTCAACAGACTCTGTATTATTCTTGGCTGACGAGAGTTCAACGAACATCAAATTAAGAACGGGTTTCAAGAACGCTGATGTTGAAGCCCGAATACTCTCATACCTGAAGTACGAGCAATATTTATTTCCAAACAGTTCCTATAAACAAATTCCAAAATAATCGGGAACTGTCGCTCAACAAAATGAGCCATCAGACTAACACCCACATCAACTGCACACTTCATTTCATAGTTCACTTACTCTCTTATCGCCCTATGTACATTCATTGCATACACAAATTTATTCTTGCAAAGTTTATCAGCAAACTCTGCAGGTAACACGCAGCGTGGAAGCCTATTAATCATTTTCCCTGTATTTAATAAATTTATATGTAGTAAAATATTTTAAACAAACGTTATAAATCTTAATGAGGCATGCGCCAACCTTTTACATGATAAACAGGTTTCAAAAATATAGCTACATACACATTTCGATTTACATTTCACTGAAGGGCAGATTTTACTCGAATACGCTTAGTATAAACCACGTTTAATCAAATGAACTGACAATCGAGAGGGCAGACAAAACTTCAAGAATGTTATTCAAATCAAAAGTAAACGGCTCAAGGCACGGGCGAAATATAATGTATTGAACTAAAATGTTTACATATTTGGGCCAGAGTCTGAATAACAAAACTGAAAAACTAACACCAGGTTACGACAGCGATTTGAAATGGTATTAAAGTTAACTACAAGTTCAAAACACGAAGAGACTCGGGTATCACTGATTCACTAGAGGACTTAAAATTCACTTAGTTTGTAACTAACACAACTGTGGCTTCTCTATCAAATACCATCTCCACCTAAATTTTCGCAGTCTTCTAAGTGTAACGGTTGTAGCGTCGTTACAGCCTCTTTATTTAAAAAAGGGGTGTACTGCTGGGAAGCTTTATGTGGCGTATCCAATTTCGTAAAGCACAGGAGACGTGACAACAATGACAGGCAACAAGTAATGGAACGAAAGTCCCCGCTAGACAAGAGACGGCTGGTCTAAATTCAGCCCCGCCGAGCAGTGCTTGGATTGTAAATTTAAAGAACGTGCAACGCACGGACTGGACTAGCCCACCGTAGCTGAGACGGAGGGGAGTTCTCGGGCTGCACATTGGGGCAAACTTATTCGTACATTTGTACGTCTGCGAACAGCTGTGTATAAAGAGAATCTTGTTACCACAAAATGGGTCAAAGAAGGGTCCAGAAGCAGGCCAATTAAACGAAGTAATTTGTTAAAGGTCCTGGAGGGACAGAGAAGGGACATGACGGACAACGCTGAGAGAAACCATACGTTCGTGTCTATAGCAGAGATTATGACTGCCTTAATCGAAACTACATGACTGACTGTGTGTACCGAAACGAAAATGGTGAAATGAAGGTTTGGAGTCGTAGCTCATTTAAAAGAAATTTGACTATTCTCTGTGTATTCGCTTGGTGGGAGTGAGCAAAACCGTGAAAAATACTGCTCGAGAATCGAAACGGATATTTCTCGAACATGAATAAAATATTTAGCGCTACCAACATGTTAAACGGATGCAATTCAAGGTACTCCTGCTAGGTTTTCTGGGATACCTGAATACAACCACGAATAATCCCACCAAAGCCAGTCGGTGCTGTAGTCCAGATATGAGATGTGTTCCTCTTCAGAGTGATACTCACCGTGGCTGTGCTGGATGAACGAGGGAAAAGCAGATTTAAACGTGTTAAAAATTGGGACTGACAGTATGTAGCAACATACTAGGAGACGGTCCCTACCTTGGCCAAGTATAGACGCCAGACACTTCAAATCCGTAATGCCAAGAGCCCGAGTAGGCCCCCTGCCCTTTGGGCCCCGTACACACACCATGGCCGTGCGCTTTGCCATCCTCCCAACCTCCGCAGTAAGTGCCCCCGTCATCGAAGTCAAAGCGACCGCCGTTCACCAGGGTCTTTGTGGTGGTAGCAGTGCCAGTAGCCCCGGTGGACGCGGGCGATGGGTTGGGACTCGAAGCACTGTTCACTTGGTTCTCTTGCTGCATTTTATATACCAGAAGATTTTAATTTATACTAAAAAATCTTTTTAAAAAATAACAATTTGAAAAATTAAAACTTGTATAGATCACCGTTTTAAACACGTATGCCTGCCCATATTCGTGGCGGTGACGAATACCACTTTCTCACATGTCACACAAACACGTAAACATCAGCTCGCCATCGGTCGTTTCGCACACTCCGACGCTCCCGGCGGGAGTCACGATTCCAACAGAAACGATACCCCTCCGCATCACGGTTCAACTCGTCCCCCTTTAATAGCCTCGTCCACAGGAACCAATGACAAACTCCTACCTGCGCTAGATTGCAAGAATCGCTGAGACGGCGCTGTCGAGCAACACGTAATAGTTCGTTCGATGTTGTCAAGAGGGCAGCACCAAATTGTTGCAGAGTTTACCGCACGGCGCTACATCACATGCCGCATTATTTTGACGCAGTAGCGCATTATTCACTAGTTAAATGCAACGCCACGAAGCCGAGGACAAGAATCAACAAAGTCCAAAACAATGCACCGTAAGTTAAGCGGGTGCTGAAATCGCGATCATGTCCCCACGTTATGGTTATGACATGAACTAGACCCAAATGATGCAAAGAAACCAATTATCGCCTACAACTCCTGGGAAACGATTGCTACTTGAGCGAACAGGATAAATTCTGTGAAGACAACGCTGAGAGGAAGCAAGAAATGTAACACAATCGCTTTGCACGAGACAAGCTTTCTGTTGACGTAATGCATTTTACAACTACGAAGGACTAAAAAACGACGTCCGAAGGATTACAAGAGGAAGACAATTTTAAACTCTATCGAATGCCAATTAACTACTCCTTACCAGACTATCTTCCCTCTAATCTCTTTCAATGTTCAATAAAAACAAGGTATATTATGAGTAACAAATAATATGAACTTTCATGAATCACCAAATACACGGAAGAGTACCTTGGATTCCGTGAACAAAAACAACATGGCCACGTTGCGAACTTTTGAAGTGGGGACAACTCTAGTCAACACAGTACAGGCTCGTATGACATTTTGAAGAAGAAGAAGAAGATCTTCTTCTTCTTCTTCAAGCACTGAGACTAGCCTATTGCGACTGCATTTTGGTTTATATATTTAATTTTAAGCCCTACTAAATGTTGCAAGTTAATAGAAATTATAAGAAAATAAAACTATAATTAAAATCAACTTTTAGACATGAAAAATAATGACTACTCGAAATATCTAGGTGAAATGATGGAGTTAAATCTCGGCCATCATATTCTTGAAATTTGGCATACAAAAAATATAATTACACTGTTATAATTGGAAGTGAAAGTTGTATGAGAAGTATTGAAACCTATCCGGCCAAGTTCTTGGGACCCCTAAATGCCTCAGGCCACAGACGTGCACTTTTTAAAATAACGCCATATAAATATTTAGATACGCGACCTGGAGATTTCTGCAGACTCAACGCGTTATAATGTGAAATCAATGTAACTGATTCTCGCAATTAATCAGCGAGCAGATAAAATTCTTACGTAGTCGTGACGTGGGAGCAATAACAAAAAGCATCATTAGGCATGACTCGACGAGTCACAAGACGTCACAACCGTACCACAATATTTTACGTCTTGATAGTAAGATGATATGTTAATAATTTGATTGCAAAATTTTTGTCATTTTTCACTGCATTGATACAGCGTCATTAAATTAAATATAACTAGATCTCGATCATGCACAGGCCGGCATAACAAATGATAATTTCTTCTTAATTTTAGGTGTAGTATAGAGTAGAAGTTCCTTACGGGTAGATCTGTCTTTCCGTGATCGGCTGAACTCTCAGCGAGTGGAACTTGGTCAAATGTAAAAATACAAGAATTAAACAATCTCATTCAGGTATAAACCTACAAATGACAATTTCTGATCGTTTCGGCGAATGAGGACTGCATGATATAATACATTGTTTTTTTGGTTTATTTAACTATGCTTTACCAAATGTATATGTTATAAAGCCTCAAGATGTAAAATATCGAAGTTCGACTTCTGGGTTGGACTTACAGGCAGATACATTTCGGATAAACATACTATCTTCATCTTCAGGGCTAAAGATAGGACAATATGTGTCTCCAAAACGTCCACATGACGTTACAAGCCAGAAGACCAACGATGACATCTTTACCACAGATGGAACCTACGTACAACGTAATTGTAGAATGACTGTAAAACTTGCAAGAACTGGTCGCGGCCTACAACTTCCATTCGATAAGGCACTCAGCATTACATTTGATGTTACTTATGAACGGAGACAGGACAATGGTAAGGTGTGTTTAAAGGCAGAAGGCGTCACAGGTTCTTAGAAGAAGGAAAAAAGAAAGCCATCTGGCCACAAAATAATTTTCACGTTTTAAATAAAGTGACAAACAAAATTTCACAACAGCCCAACATTTCAAGCCGCTAAACTTTTTTATCTCTGCACTATGTGGAGAAGAGTGGAGTGGTTGCTTTTATCCAAAGAAGAAGCCCAGAACGCTCGGTGGGGCATACTGGTGACACAAATCCCTGCCTTAAACTGATTCTAAATTCTAACTGAAGTACCCCAACTAATATTTAATACATCCGGTATTTTATTAAAACAACTACGTCGTACGACAGATACATAATCATACGTTTCAGTGTTTCATATCTATTTTGTTGATGTCACCACCAAAATACGCGTAATTTATAATCACACATTGTTACAAAATAGATGTCTGGAACAATTTTAACAAAAACAAATTAAGAAAGAAAGAAACAAATGTACGAAGAAAGATCTGTAATTTCATGCGTAGTATTACACTACAATACGTAAAGCAACGGAAAAAATCTGAACGCGAGGAAACGTGACCTCTATGAATGAAATTCAGCGCGTTCTAGCTACATCTAACTGCGTAATGATGACGCATGTCTATGCATTTCTTTACTAACAGATTACAATGAGATGATCGCTCTACAGTACTTAAGATTTAATAGCAAAATGTATATGCTATACAATGAATTTGGCAGTGAGCGTGCCCCAGAGCCTGTCCGAACATAGCCATGAAAACCTCTGCCATTCTGGCAGTCCAGTACTTAGCCAAAATTAGCTGGAGAACACGAAAACATTAAACTATTTCATGGTCCTGAAAGATTGAGAAAAACAGTTGTTACATAGCTGGTGTTGAACAATTGTCCTTACTTCCATCTCTGACGGTGATATCTATAATGTGATTATTATCGTCTGCATGGGTCCACAGTCTAAGGCCATTTCAGTCCAGCTAGCTGTCTATTGAGTTACAGCGTCGTGGACGACACTCTTCTTGCACGTTTCGCCGTGTAGTCTGGTAGTTTACCGACGTTTCGGAGATACTTGCTACTTCCATTATCAAACCCAAGATGATGGAGGCAGCAAGGACCTCTGAATTGTTGGCAAACATCTACCAGACTACACAGCGCTTCAACTCGGAAGACGGCCATCTTCTGGTTTCTTATCTGTTCTTTATCAGTGCAGAATTGTCAGTGTGCAGTATTTTTATAGTGCAATATTCCTTGGAGCTTCCTATTAACCGATGGAAACAGCAATGACATGGCGCGGACTGATTGCTCGTATAATGCGAAGTGGTACATCTGTATTGTCACATATGTTGGCTGATGACGGCTAAAGGAAGATGGCGTTTTGAAGGGGGGATATTCTTTGAAATGACACAGGGAATGGCTATTCCGAGGATTCCGCCAACACATGTATCCATGTTCGTGTTCTTTTTGCGAGGTTATAAACGTGAAATTGCTACATGTTCAAAAACCGCCCAGTTTTTTTTTTCCAAGAATGTTTATCACATCTTCAATTTTTCCACAGGAATAGCCAGGTTATAATAGGTGCTACGAACATTGTAATTTAATTTTATTCTTGCCGATGTAATATTCACGCCGAAACATGTGCAAACCTATATTTAATATGTGAAAAAAGCTGCCTGAGAATAAATACACACAGAGACTGTGTTTATATACGAGTACCTTCGTCAACTTTACCAACACGAAGTCGTTAACGCCGGATTTGCATTTGCTCTCTCTAATTTTTTTGGGTTATCTATGTACGTTCTGCTTACATGCGTTTATGCGCATAAAATATCGTACACAAATCAGGCACGTGTAATATTCGAGTTCATTTTCTGTACCCCGAACTTTAATGTCGCATATCGTCAGACTCTTGTCTCCATTTCAGCATCGCGCCCTTCAGCGTGACTTGACATTTCTCGGCGATGCCAGTCTGTGTCATCTGGCACTTCCAGGCTGAGAAAGGGACATGAAGGCGAAAAGAGAACAGAGCATTCGAAATGTACGTGTTGCATACTAAGTCCAGGAAGACAGTTCACTTGAGGTATGTCGTGGTTTTCTTCGATTTTTCCAGAAAACAGCACGGACATCACCTTATAACATGTCTTCTCAGTTCATAACACATAATCACGCAAACACATTCACCGTCAAATAATGTCTACAGCAAGTACAGCGTCGTTGAATAATAACTATTTCTTACGTTATGCAATGACGCTGTACAGAGAACACAGCACCAAATAAATTGGGAACCTAACCCGACCGAAATTATAACCGGGTACATCCTGAAAGTAAGTCTGAAATGATACCGATACACCAGAAACAAACCAAAATTGAAGGTACGACAGAGTGCTGAGAGGACAAGGCCTACTCGGACCGAAAAGGAATAAACTACTTAAAGTTGGAGAATATTACAAAAACGATCAAACAAAACGCGGCTTTATACTACGCCACTAATAGCGGTCCCGCGTTCGATTCTAATTTTTGGCAGTCAGTCTAGCACATTCTCGAAAAAGGAACGAGATTAGCACTAACGATGCCAATAGAGACGAGAATTTTAGTGTCGATATAAGTTACTACATTGGGAATCAGTCTTGCACAATTTCAGAAGAAGAAGAAGAAGAAGTCACTTATGTGTAGCGAAAGTTCTGTGAATACGTACACACAGTCCATGTGGTTGACATGAAAATGAACTCAGCTCCTCTTGCTGTATAATTTCCTTCTACTTCTCCGTTCATCCTTGTTGTCCCTATCTTTATCTCTCCTTTCCTTTCCTCAGTCTCTACTTTTCCCCGTTCTTCATCGTTTTATGTCCTGAGCCACACAACTGTCCGTTCAGTGTCTCAAAGGGTAACAACACAAAGTTTCTTTTTGCAAAAAATTGAAAATTGTTTTACATGGTGATTTAAATCTTAAACAGTTACAAGCTTAACGACCTAATATAAAACAGCTGGCTGTAACTCAAAGCGTTCGAAACCATAATCAGTATCAGACATGTGACTGCAGTATGTACAATCGTGACCTCTAGCGGGTCAAAGACACTTTGTTCACACTTCTCATCGCCAACGAAACATGCATATGGGACATTTCATTCAATAAACTATGTTTGTACACTACAACCATTTCCACAAAAACCTTTCAAAAACTTGCTAGTCATTCCTTAAAGCTCTGTCTGAAGAATAAACGTGTGACCACAGAAAACGATGCGTCGGACCTATTTTGAGAGCACAGATTTCACTTACAACCCTGACTCTGTAAACGGTTACTTATTTACTAAGTTTATCACCTTTAGTTTTGATATCGATAACCGTTACCGCTTTAGTGTGTATCCAGAAAATTTTTGGTGAGGCCGTGCCACAGCTCAGGGACTTAGTCGAGTTTCTCACAGCTGAGACCCGAGTTTGCGCCCAGGCCAATCAAAATGAACCTGTGGCAGGTTTTTACCTTCGTTGTTATTCCCCCGCTGCTCCATATTCTTTTATACATCATCTGGTGGATGGGCAATGGGCCAGTTAGTGGTCGCAGTTCCATAAAGACAGTCTAAACCCATCACAACAATAAAAAGCAATATTACAATTACTTTTTATTTATTTGACTAATCTGTATCAACTCGGTGTTAAACGTATCTCCACGACATGGTGCGTTCGCAGCTCGTGGGGAGAGGAGACTGTCTCCAGATATGGAGAGTAGCTAAGAATATCGTGAATATGAAGTTACGGACAACCGAAAAGAGGTGATGCTTCAGTTTTCTGGTTGGACGGGGGGACTCACAAATCGCCACCATAAAAGACCAGCAACCAACAAAATGTTACTCTGAACCGCGGAAGTTTTGCTTCTCAAGAATAAATTTGCTCCATTGAGTTTGTTCGAGTGGAAGAAGTGGTCTTTGTACATTCCCCCAGGATTCTGCTAGATGTACCAGAGCTGATCTGTAGTTATTGTTTTGATTGCCAGCAGTGGTCAAGAATTCTGGACCTCGTCACTACTTGCAGGTGCTTACACTCTGGCCGCTTTAGTCCCGGGAAGAGTTCCCGGTTACGTCTGGATAACAGGCTGTGCAGGCCCCTAAGCAGTCTGAGGATCGCGGTGGTAAATTCTTGCTCCTGCCAGGAATTAAACCGCAGATTCTCAAAATTAATGCCAGGGATGACAAACTATTGGCACACATGCCAAGTTTGACAGCGACTGAGAATAAGGCTGGCACCATTTATTAAACGTTATCTGCAAGTCTAAAATGAATTCACTCTGTCACCACAGTCCGTAGATGCAGTGGCTAAATTTACAAAACAAATCTAGACCAAATTTATCGAGATTAAAAAACAAATGTAAATACCGGAGCATGTTAAAAACACAGAAAATGGTACAAGTGCTACAAAAAATCTCACGTTAAACGCCTGAAAACCTTACCAATTATATTTAATCGGCGCTGGAACTGTTGTCATTGTTTCGTTCAACACACTCAACAATACGACATATCAAATTTTACCTAGACCTGACGTCTTGGAGATTAAATGAGTGTCTGCTGTGTTTCTCTTAGAACAACCAAGTACAAACCAAGAACTGAAGAGTTAAGTAAAGACATACAATAGCTAATTCCGTTAGTATAGTCTACTACCAGAACTACATAATCGAGACCGTCTAGCACTACTTCACATTGACAAGTCAGTTTTGGTAAATAATTGGTATCAGGCAGCAAAAACATTGGGCATTCGTGCTTTAGGTACTTCACTGGCTGGTTCTTAAACAACTTAATGAAAAAAATGGATCGATTAACAGTGATAGCTTTACTAAAAATAGCAAATCTTTTAGTGTTATATAATAACAGAGCCTGAATTTTGTGTTTTCCTTTTGTACATGGCAATATGACGACGCAGTTAATCCCGAGACACCCACACATCTTATCATCCGTCACTCTCGCACTTTCTAGCCAAGAGGCAAATCTGATGAAACCGAATAAAAGTTTTAAAAAAACGTCTCGGTTCATCACGTGACAGCAGCCTGATAAATCGGCTCGAGCCTGTAAATTCGTGTTGAAACCGTGACTTCTGGGTACACAAGGGCGGAAAGGTGCTCTCCAGATGCATTCTTCACAGCGTTTTCGTATCTGGTTAGTGCTGACCGTTATCTATTGCTGATGTAAATGTACTATTCTGAAGCTAATTATACGAAGCATACGTCAATTTATTGAGATAAATAAATTTATTTTTCATGCAATTAAATTCACAAATTCAGCGGAGTATTCCTTGAGAAGCTCGCGGTCGACGGCTTTCTTCTGGGTTGTTGCGCCGTGTAGTCTGTCTGAAGTTTACCGACGTTTCAGAGAATCTTGCCCTGAAGATGGAGGCAGCAAGGACCTCTGAAATGACCGTAAACGTCTACCATACTATACGGCGCTACAACCCAGAAGAAAGCCATCTTCGGGGTCACCGTCTCAGTTAAGAAATCCCTCGAATTTATAGCAACCGACATATCTCGCTATATCTCAATTAAAACGCCTCATAACCCGACTGTAAAGGCGGAAATTGTTACTTTCCTCAGCGCATATTTTTTTCCTATTCATGAAAATTTCCAGAAAAATAAAGGACTGTGCTTCAGAACATATCTGATACAACAAAATGACGCACGGACCAGTGAGCTTATCGACAAGGAAAGTTACAAACAAAAACAAAAGCAACTACTTTCTACGTAGCAGACATACCGCAAAACCAATCGAACAATTGCCATAAGATAAACAATAGCGTAAACTTGTTGCTTGCCTGCTTGCTAATATGCTAAATGATGCGAACTTTACGAGAGGCAGAAAATCTATAGCTCACATAGGAAACAAAAAATGCACATTATATTTTGGTTGGAAAAGCTGAAACGAAGGGAAATGCATATGTTATAAGATCAAATTAAAATTGATCTCAGATAAATACGTTATAAAATTTGAGTTCGTTTCAAGAGACTCAAAGTATAATTTAGTGGCGGGATTTTTTAATATGGTGATAAACTTACGGTTTCCATAAAATCTGAGAATCTCTTGTCCTGGAAAAGTAACTTGTACCACGGAGCAAGAGAGGAAGTAGGTGAGTTTGTTACTAAAGTTGTCGGTCAGATATTTTACTGTACTTGGTGAGATAGTCGTTCTGTTATTTAATCCTGTATTAGTTGCCTGCTCAGCCAGTTTATGCTCTCCTTTCCAAACCGGTACATACGTTATTAAAATGTTGCCTCTTCTACCTGCCGTATTATAACTGATCCGATGCTTAGTCTCTCATATTTGACAACTGGACGTTGAGAAGAATATTTGGACTTAATAGAGTGAAAGTGAAAGGATAATGTACAAAATTGCGCAATGAGAAGCTTCATAATCTGCACGGCTTATCATATATTATTAAGGTATGCAAATTAAGGAAGATGTTATACGCAGGGCACGTAGAACGCATAACAGACATTAGAGCAACATTTTAGTAAAAAAATCTGAAGGAAAGTGACCACTTTGAAGACTAAGGCGTAGATGAGAGAAATTATTCAGATGGATCTTAAAGAAATAATATGTGAGGATGTGGACTGGATTCATCAGACTGAAGGCACACTCACGATAGACAATAATTGTATCCCTGTGGCATTAATATCAGAATAAAGAGGAGACTGCCGAGCGCATTTAGCTCTGTCCGGATTGCTGTTTATTCAGAACCCGCTAGACGTCTCCCCCTGCCCATTAAAAAGCTACTTAAACAATTTGAACTGTTTTAACTGCTGCTTTTGAGCAGCGTCTTTACGTGTTTTCCAGTACGAAAAACGTGAATTCAAAATACAGATACATAAAAACTTACTTGTACATCTGGAGACTGTCTGCTGCCCGAATTTAAACTTACGACTGAATAAATGTAATACAATGTGTCACAGAAGGTTAAATTAAGAAATTATAATAATATTTTATTTCACGTTGTGAATTGCCTGAGGCATGTTTGATAAAAACTTTCTGCATGTTAGATAAGGGAATATGATCAATGCAGATAACATGGCCAAGACATAGACATACTTGCACATATTGATACAAATCAGAACTGTTAGGTCAAGAACATTGGCCACAATGTGTTTAGTAAGACTGTCGCCAACTGCGAGGCACTGCGTGTTGTCAGAAGGCATTTAAGTATCAGTATAACAATGTAAACAAGTGTCATTAATTTTCATAAACAACAAATTTATTAATTTGCTTAGAACTTAGCTGAAAGGGAAGTTTCTGTACTTTTATATGGTATAACTGGATTCCGTGTTGGGCGTCCTTTTTGCAGAAATAAACAGGAATATACCACGTAAGAAACTAAACTGATTCATTGTCAAAGATCAATCAAATAAATTCAAAGAATTACTAATTTGATTAGATATTATGGACAAGCCTGAACGCATTTACAATCGCTGACGAAGAAGGATGCAGATTACGTCTCAACAAAAACCCAGGGTACTAGGCCAAAAGGGTTCACATTGGTTCCACGAGCTTGGGGGGAGAACATTCTGCAGTATGCTTCATGCTTCGTATGTTATATATATTGCTTTTATATTTAAGGGAGATTTCTGTTAACCATATTATGAGCTCAAAACAGGTGATATGGCCAAAAGCATGCCTTCCAGAGAAAAAAAATCTTTTTTGGCGCCCATAATAAAAGACAAAAGTCACAAAACTTTTAACGTAGCTAAGTAATCCTATAGTGGTTGTTTACAACGTGTTTGTTTAAAAAAATTAGCATAGTAAAAAGAATAAAGAAGCTTAGTATGGACGTTCAAGTACCTTACACCGTAGACAATGGACAATGTAAATACAAATTAATGGTTCTTATATTGTAATAAATCAACCATCGTCACAAAAAAAGACTCAAAAATAGTAATGTTTAGTGAAGTTAGGACATGTAATGTGTGTACTTAACAGAACAGCATATTATAATGTACTGACTCGAAAACGCATAAATCAATACGTATAATGTTTTTTAAAACGTGGGGAAATTTCGTTCAGTTTTTCCCCCATACAACCGGATCTTGAAAACACGATTCATACTATGTTTCTTTTTTCCTTTTCTGATAAATGGCGATAAGGAAGATAACGAGCAAAATGGAACAAGGTCGTGTGCTATTTGACCTGACGTGTTCCGTCCTCATGAATCGTCTAAGTGTTCTCACCAGGTGATCGAGGAAACTTCTGACATATTGACTGTGTTAAGAGTTACGAGTGGAAAATACAAGTGGCAAGCTTACGAAGTTCTGTTACATGGTAACGAATAACAAGACATATAGCAGGGAACTTACAAGATTGTAAGGGCACATTCTAATTTTTATCACAAACATATAAAAAGAATTAAATGGGGCTTGTATCGTTTCTTTCTATTTTTCGATCAGACTATCGATTCTATTAAAATCTCCTTAATCATTAATTGGTTCGAGCCCATGAACTTCGAAAGTATTTAGGCATATTAACTTTTCTTTTCCAAATGAAATGCTCACAAAAATTCCATATAAAAGAAATGTTATAACTTCTAACAACGTTCAATATTTTATACACAACGGTACTGTTCAAATACAGCTGTAGGCATGCTTCCTACATTATAATATTACATTATATTGTACTATATCAGTTCCCATTAATAACATTAGTTTAAGATTATTCTGCTGTTCTAATTGACATTTACAGCGTTGATCTGTAAGGAATGTGCGTAAATTAATTAGGAAAAGTATGCGTAACGTAACCATCTGTCCAAAGCAACAATGGTAACAAGGTTATGGGGATTCCCCATCCAGTCATCTGCGAGACTTCTCGCAAAGCGTCCGTTACTGTTGTCACATTTTAATTAAAACTGGCCGGTAAACAAATTTTAGTAAGAATTCCCAGTATAGAACTTCAAAAAATCTGTTTGGTTTTTCTCAGTTGTCACATGCGAAAAAAGAGACATGGTAAAGTTAACAGGAACATTTTTGTAACTATTTCTTTCAAACCACCTAGAAAGAGACATGGAAAATAAATAATATTTTTGAGAAACATAATTAGAAAGACGATGGCCATAGCCAAGGATACAAAACAGGCGGCCGTGGCTTATTTCAGACGTATCGGGGGCATTCGCTTGGAAACACTGACAAAAACCACAAAATGACTTGGTCACTATAACCGGCAACCAGAAAAGAATCAGATAACGTTAACATTCACACAAAATTCAAGATACCCCCTCAGGAGGTGCACTCTTTGAAGCCGAACCTCTCTAAATAATATTTAAGAATTCAATCCATATCGAATATAAAACTAAACACTTCACAATTACAAATATCAGCTTGTTAATATTTATTAAGCAAACAATTCCTGCTTACAGTCAGAATTCATGTTAAACTCATTTTTTTCAAAATAAAGATTTGTTAAAGCAGATGACACATATAGTTACAATTGGGAATTAATTGAACATATGAAGGCCAACCGAGTTTCCGCGCCACAGAGTTAGTGATCTCCGACATCTACTTTGTCAGCAATTAAAGTTAAGGCACCATAATGACCCACGCCTAATGCACTTCTATAAACGACCGATTAACAATGTTCAAAACCCAAATAGTTTCTTCAATTGACAGGCGTAAATACGCGTTACATCATTAAAATACACTTATAAACCCAGTTTACTTTGCAACAGTTACTATCCAGAAAACAGCCATCTTCTGTGCATTTGCTGTTGTACAGTGACAAAATATTCCCACTTTTTTACCGACACGCGATGGAGCGCGCTCAATTCAGTGTCCATTCATCTTTTCTTTTGTTTTTTACAAATTGGTTTTCCTGATATCGATCATTTGCATTCACTTCCTTTACGAACGTGTTATTACATTGTGTTAAAAAAGTCAGTCTTTGGAAGCACGAAAATATCAAGGAAGTTCCTACGAAACAACCAGTCTCTTGAATTTAAATCTCCTAACACATGTTCGGTTCGTTGTCATACACGTAATCATTTACAATAACTAAAAATAACTGTCAGAGATTTTTAGCTGTTGGGTTGAGGCGATTTATTTACCATAAGTCCTGATCACTTTTAATTACTAATTCGTCTTTTTCGTTAATTATTTGTAAACACCGTCGACAGGGTTCTAATCTGCTTTTCTACCTTAATAAACAGCTGGTTTATGAGATCACCATACTGGCTCTGTGTGTGTCCTTTTAACCTTTCAACCATTTTTAGCAAAGTTATGGCATTGGAGGCTATCCAAATCTTGTATTTTTAATTCCTTATTATCAAGAAAGCTTAAAGTACATATAGCAGAGCCCTTCATCCCGGTACCGAGCCGTAATGAAGTTTAAATTGCCCTTGTAAAATTAAAACGTTACAAATCTCCAGGCATCGACTCAATTCCAGAGGAATTAATTCATGCACGTGGTAGGAAACTGCACTCAGAGATACATAAACTTATAGTCTCGATTTGGAACCAGGGAGCACTACCAGAATAGTGGAAAGAATCAATTGTTGTCCCTATCCATAAAACAGGGGACAAAACTCAGTGCAGTAACTTCCTAGGTATCTCTCTTTTGTCAACGTCATACAAAATTTTATTGAATATTCTTCTTTCGCGGTTACCGCCATTTATGAATGAAACCGTCGGGGACAATCAATGCGTATTTCGCCGTAATAGGTCTACCATGGACCAGATCTTTTGCATTCGACTAATATTAAAGAAAAAATGGGAGTATACACGAACTATCTGTGGGCTTTAGGATGGCACATGATTCAGTTATAAGAGAGGTACTGTATGGTGTGGCAGCAGTAAACTACATAATATACCACTCAGATCCTTTAGTTCTTATGGTTAAAAACGAGTTAGCAATTTAACCAGTACACAAACACACGTAGAAAGCTTGGCTTTTTGCCTGAAGAACAAACTTGTATAACTCAGCATGTACTAAGTCATGGGAAGACTGGTGGTGATAAGAATTGGTGATAAGCTATTTCCATCGAGTTAAAAAATCTGACGTCAAAGTAACAACAGTGGGGAGGGGTCAGTAACTAAATTATCTTCATAAAGGTTCTTAATGTTTTCCCAGTGATACTTTGTGGTTCCCTGTCAGATTACGATCATGGGTTCAACTCTGATTACAACGAACAACATGATACATGTTATTCTTTGCCCAGAAGATTAATTGTAATTTAGAAAGCCCGCTATTGGATCCTATTCTTAGCCATTACTATCCATTTGACGTCTTTACAATCTGTTTCTCAACCATCTATTTTGACATTATCTCTCCATCCCTCCCCCACTTAAGTCCAAATATTCAAGTGGTCTCGTACCTTGAGTATTTCAAACAAAAATTGTTCAAGCATTAAATGTTAAACGTATAAGCATAATGCCTTTTCGCAAAAATGGTAAATACAATTTTAGTTTACCTCGGCACTGATGTTGGCAGCACTGTAAAATATGGTTGTACAAACTAAACAGACTATTAACCTTCCCTTACTTGCGCCTAACAAGAGTTCTCGGCTGCCTTCGACTAGTAAAATGAGGTTAAGAAGATCGATCTGCGTATCTGGGATAACCAAGAAATTAACTAACACTGACGAAACTGTGTCTTAAAGCAGCGTCATTTACATAAAGATGCGATAGAAAGAAACTAAAGAACCTATCAAAGACCATACAGGAAATACCACTGAGCATGTAAAGACTTTCTTCAATACAATGGACGCAAAATAACCCCGCGCTTTGTTGACCGTTAAGAATACACACACGTGGGAAAGAACGCGGACCGACAACACAGTAAATTAGTTCTTCCTTGTACTATCGGATGTGAAATTATTTTATTTAGATCGTACAAATATCGCGTTAGAATAAGGCTTGCGCCTGCATTGCTAAATTTTTTTCCTTCCTTTGGTCCACAAAATATATCGAACTGAATACGTGGTGTATCAAAAGGCCATCAGACACTCTTTGACTTCTTGTTCCCCCTTGCCCCTTCCATCTTCCCTTCCCCTCATAGTTTGATGTAGCTCTTGCTTGGAGTTATTTTGCATTACCAACACAATAAAAATATCTTATTAGAGCAATTTTTAGTAAATGGCGCATTAAAAAGTGTCCAAGGCCAGATGTAACGTGTGTGGAATGTTAGCCCTTGCCCAAACTCCCAAGCTGGGTAATCACCAATTGTCGGCTGTCAGCAACTGTTTATTCACTATATTTGCAGCTACCCTCCATACTATAGAAACAATGAAAAACTTCATAATTTATACTGTTCATCAGGCATTATTAATATCAAATCAAATGACATGTATATAACGCACGCGTAAAAGTACTGGTCGTAAAACTGAATGGAAAAGACCACATGGAAAACCTCGGCATAGATTGGAGATAATATTAAAATGGATTTGATGGAAATGAGGTGGGTGTGTACCGGACTCATGGTGCTCAGGATACGGACCGGTGGTAAGATCCTATAAACACAGCACTGAATCTTCGGATTCCATAAAGGACGAAGAATGTTTTGGCCAGCTAAGTGTTTGTTAGCTTCTCAGCAAGAACTCTGCTCCATGGAGTTAGTCCAAATTTATTCTGGGATAAAGTGAATCACTCCAAAACGATACCGTAATCCAAAAGTTACTATATGAAGACCATTATCCGACTCTCTATCGCCGATCATTAACAGTTCGTTGTATTTAACGACTCTGTATCGCTCACAAATGTTATTTAACATGGAATGAGACGAGGGAATCATTATGTGTAATGGTTATATATAGAAAAATAGAAGAGGAAGTGGTCGTGATAATTATTGATATTGAAATTGATTATCACCTGATTGTAGCACACTGGTGGTCGGCTGTTTTGAGCACGGTAATGAATCTTCTGGTTTCTTATAGTGTAAGGAATATCTTGACCACCTGATTGCCTATCAGCTTCTCGAGAACCCTGCTCCCCTCCCTGTTCAATAATCCGACTATAGATTCAAGTGAAATTAAACACCTGACCTGGTCTTCGAAGTCAGAACCTCACCCACTTGCTCGTCAGGTTCAAGGTTGAGGACTTTCCCCGTTGCAGACAGAAAATCCTCCGTGTCACATGACTGCATTTACCAATGGGAAGGCAGTATAGATGGTCACTACCAATGGGATCAGTCGTGTAAATACTGTCCCTGGTGTCGTCAGACGGGCAGTTACATCAGCTCGCACTATTTAACTGGTGGTCGGGCGGCCTGCCCCTATCACTTCTCACGAATACGGAAAATATCATACGCTGCAACGCACCCACGTGGAGGTACACAGGTAAGCGCTGCCAAATTGACTGGAAAATTTTACTGTTTGTAATCAAGGCACATAATCTTTTATTCTGCATCTACAACTTCTGCTTGAAAAGTTTTACCTTCGCGTAAAAGGATCTATGTAGTTTTATAAAGTCCTGTAATTGTGTACTGTGCCCGAATGTTTTCAATTGTTTCTTGTGGGTATGAAACGTTTCTCTCAGTTTGAGTGACGAACAAATAAAATATCTTGAATACAAAGGTCTCAGAACCTAAGTGGGTTGAATTATGCGAGAAATTTGTAATTGTATACAAAAAAACTTAGTGGTTTATGCAGGCCATTTTGTATTGTCAGGATATTGCAATCTAAGAGACAACGGGCTGGACCTATCAAAACGTAGTTTAATCCAATAATTAACTTTACACCCTACTTCTTAAAAATTCATTTAAGTATTATCCAGCTATCCACGCCTAGTGTAATCGTCACTTCTGGTTTCATCTTCCCTGTGCGTGCTACATACGCTGTCGAGTCATCGCCTTATGTAATTGGCCCAAAAGTAAAGAATCTACATCGTAATTTTAAAACTCGATTATTACGAACGATCGTATATCGAGATCAACAATTGTGCAGTTGTCGTCCTTCAGTAAACATGCAGTAAATAAGTCATGTGTTGCGTCATACTCGGTGATACTGTAATAAAATAAGTGTCTGTGGAGACACTGAAATTTAACACTACATTACTTATATAATTTCATGTCATTTTATGAGTTCTTTAGTCGAAGTGCATAGCGAGAACGCATTATGGGCTGATCGTGTCTATCCGTCCGTCCGTCTGTCCAGTCGATTCTACTCGAGAGCTACTGGACGGATTTTGCTGAAATTTGATGTGGAGGTTTTGTTATTCTGCACGACCTCAAAAGCGAACTTTTAAATGAACAAGGCGGATTTACTGCCCCTAAATGCACGTTGCAAAAACCGCACGAGGATATTGTGTGTTCAGGAACAGGATACACACTCCAAGCTTGTTACATGCACGGATATGGCAAAACTGATTGCTTTCTTTGCTTATAACGTGCCGATTATCAGTGCGGCAACGCATTTGACTTGATATAAAGTGTAGTTTGTTCGAATAACATCGGGCACCGGCTTTTATGGTCTACTTTCATAAAGCACATCTATTACTGAGAAGTTAACAGGCGCTAAACTCAAGAAATTCATCTCTTTTTATGAAACCCTAAGGTTTACTACACAGTTCTGTTCGTCCCAACCCTTACTAAAGAATCATTCCAAGACCGAGGTCGTGTGTAATATTTCGTAAAATGACAACCCGGAAGCTGGAACATCTCGTCCTTACCGGCTGTCCGTTGTTGTTCATTCAGAATTCTGCATACCAGGGCTCCTCATCAGAGGACATGCCGTATGGTGACAAGAGATAAACTTAACACAGTACCCTGACCCAGGACCTAGGCCGCCAAACAAACTGAACTCCTGTTTTATATTCGATAGTTACCGGGTTCAAATCTCGTCCTGGAGACAGGCTATTCTAATCGAAGCTGTTCGTAGTTTTCCCAAGACCATTCAGTAAAATGGTGGGATTATAACTCACATGAAGTCATAACAGATTCCTTACATATCCTTTCCAATTCTCATCATCCTGTGCTGCATAATCAGAAATGCCGATAGCGTTAGAAAGCCAAAAAATAAATAAGCCGCCTCCCCCC
>NW_019059569.1:1166489-1185169 GCF_000696155.1 Zootermopsis nevadensis
AATTTTTTCTTTTGGTCGTCATCACCGTAACTGCTTTTTCTTAGTCTATTTAACGAATATTTTTACTGTAGCACTACTCACTTCCCAATAAACGGTTAGTAAACCTAAAATGTGGTGCAAGTAGTTTTTGGAACTTCCCTCTCCAACCATCAGTATTCGAGCAGGTAAAAGAATTAGCATCAGAGCAATGAAACTCTTCCTGTCTCAACCAAAAGTAGTGCTCACTAAATTTTGCTGTTTGAATAAAACAACATCAAGGTTAGAGAAACCAGAAACATACCTATTTATAGCTCACTATGGACTTTACCCACTGTACCCCCACACTACAGCAAGGAATGTTGCAATGCAGTCTTATAATTAACCAAAACATTTAATAGAAATTTGTACGACGTAAAAAATACGTAATCGTATTGGGGTAGAACTCGATCCAGCGTTTATGGCCGCTGACCTTGTAAGGAAAGCCCAGTATGCGGACCACTCAATGACGGAAGGAAGGAGTTTTCGTCAGTCAGTACAGTCTGTGTCAGTGCAGCAGTGTGGAAGCCTGATAATTGTTGTCTTGTGACTGTGCTGTGTTAACAACATGCCACCTGTTCGTTGCAAGCTCCTTTCTGGTCACTGATTACGCCTCGTATCACAACACTCAGACAGACAAACCACCGAGGTCTTAATCAAAGAAGGACGCAATGAAAGCCTCGCTATTGGAAATAAACATCCCATTTTGTAACAACGTGTTGAAAGCTCAACTGTACGATTTAATCAAATTAAATAAGTCAAAGCACAAATATTATTTCATTGATCAGAGTTTGGCAGACATAGAACGTACTGTGCTGAGACTTCCGCCGTACCATCCCGATTTAAACCCCGTTGAACTTATTTGGGCGGGTGTAAAACAATTGGTTGCAAGCACGAACACAACATTTAAAATTAAGGTCGTCGAGCATCTGTGTCGCCAGAAATTGGACAAGAGGAATGAGATAATGAATGTCAGCATGTGGACTAGAAGAAATTTATTATGAGCAAGAAGGCATAATCGAAGACGCTATTGAACGTATTATAATTGAAGATAATGGAGTGGACAGCACCAGCGGCAGTGATGAATCGAGTGATATGTCAGGAGTGAAAGAATTGGAAGAGTTGTGAAGAAGATAAAATTATCTAATATTCTCTGCAGTGTTAATTTTCTAGTAATGTGTAGTGTAGCGAAATCGACTTTCCTATGTTACATATCGTGGTGATATTTTATTTGGAGTGTGCTGTACGCGACCTGCTGCCATCCCTTCCAGCAAACTTCTGGTAAGTGACTCGCTCCGGGTTCCAATTCACAAAGTTCAGCGGCCAAAAACGCTGGAACCTAGTATACATGATCATAGCCGCGGTATAACGAGGCACGGTATATCGAGGTTCCACTGTACTAGTAAATCTGTTTTGTTCCGTTCCACAAAATGTGTGTTATATTTTCACTCTGTATTCGAAATGAGAAGCGAACCTCCAAAACACAAGACAGAAGACATTATCTCGGAAGAAAGCTGGTTCCGGCAGTTCAAATTACAGACTGCCACGAAACAAAGAGAGACTGCATTGCCGGGGGACGGGAATAAATTAGAAGAAACTTGTTCTAGAATATCGCCAAATCCGCAGAAATTTAATAGATCAGTTTCGTGTAATTTCAGAGATCGAGTTCCGCATCCGCACACACACCAGCGGGTATTATGATCAGTCCATTAGCAACGGACGATGACACGTCAGCGGCGCTGGCAGTCGTCAAAGCAACCGTTGAACAGAAGGTGAGAAAAGAAGTAGCATAAGCGCACAGTACATTTATGTGTACTGGCTCTGATTCAAAACCGTGTTTGCTTGACAGCTTCTAGCGTAAAAACGATTGTCTTCTGGGTTGTAGCACCGTGTAGTCTGGTAGAACTTTACCAACGTTTCAGGGGTCATTACTGCCTCCATCATCACACCCATGACCATACACCGCTACAACCAGAAGAGAGGCATCTTCATACTCACCTACAACTTATAATCCAGATTAATTATGTCAATTTTTCTATAACACTAAACTCTTAGGAGCTGAAACAAACGTATTCGTCTGTTGGTAACACCAATGTACCGATATCGCTGAACATCTAATTTACTTGATATGTCTTGGAGAAGATCCTTATATTTTCATATTCGCTTTTGAGGATGAGAACCTTCTGGTATATTGCGTCGTATGGTCTCGTAGAAGTTAGCCGACGTTTCAGAGAAGCCTACTGCCTCCGCCCTGATGATACGGGCAGTACTCACCTCTGAAATGTCTGTCAGAGAACCTAAAATCTCACTCCACTCACGCCAGTTTTAAATGCTGACGTAACATTCTTGAAGTTTCGATTCGACATTGAAAGAACTTGTTGAAGTTGCCCACTAGTAGCGTTCATCTGCATTGTTCATTTTAGGCGGAACTGCTGTCTCTGGCTGGAGACGCCCTTTGCCTCACCGTCACGGCGCTGCGACTCAGTGACCCGACGCCTCGCGTTCCACTGCAAAAGGAGGCAGGCAGTAACCCGCCCACCATCTCGTTGGACCAAGTATCATGGCACGACCACTGCTCGGACTGCTGGGTCGTCATCTACGACCGGGTCTACGAAATTACAGACTTCCTCCTAGAGGTCAGTGTCGTTGACGAGTTGCCTAATTCTAACCAAAATCTGTCAACATAGCCGAAAACTCGACCGATATCCGAACCGATCACCTTTCTGATACAAGGGAGATGTCAGGTTCCCAAGGCGGTGAGTATGAAGATTACTGTTCTCTAGATTTTTGCGCTGTGTAAACTGACAGAAGTTTACCAACGTTTCAGAGGTACACACTGCCCACTAACTGCCCTGATGATGGAGGCAGCAAGCACCTCAGAAACGCGGTGAACTTCTACCAGACCACATGGCGCAACAACCCAGGAGACAGTAATCGTTCTGATACAAGTTTACCACCATCCTGCTTGGTAAGCAGATACTGCCCTCACATTAAACTGCAGGACTGGTAAATATCGTAAAGAATGCATCATGCCAGATGGTTTCCTGGCCTGGATTTCATCCTAGGACCTTCCGAATCACAAGCAAGGGTTCTAACCACTACGCCGCGAATAGTAATAATTCTTCGACACTCTCAACGGTATTGTCGAACAGTACCGGTTGATTCCAGCGCGATGATATTTGTCATCTTCTGTCCACAGCACCCAGGAGGCGAGGAAATTTTGTTGGAGTATGCAGGGCGCGACGCCACCCTTGCTTTCCGCGGTATTGGCCACGGGGTGGCACAGTTGCAGGCCCTGGAGCGTTACTTTCTGGGCGTATTACCCGAGTCAGAACGCATCTACAGCTGCCCGGGCGGGAAGCTATCGGGCTTCAGGCTCTCCTAGCACCAGTGGGACACATACGCCATTGTGGGCCTACAACCGTGTGGTATAGACTGCACTGCCACGTAAACCGCAAAAACACTTGAACTCCGGAAGCGAAAGAAACAGTGGTGGCAATTGCTTCTTGGCGATATTTATCCTTCAAATCATGATAAAATGTATTTTAACTGGCTCCTGTCTATACGGAAACACGCCACATATGCGTCACAGATATCACGTGGTTTTTATTTAGGAATATAATCACTGTTATCCCGTGAATAAAATAAAGCCCATTCCGAGGACAGATTGAAAATATGGGTTCATTAACGTCAAAACAGGTGGTATACGTCTATGTAAATTGTGATTTTTTGCCATTTATTTCACGTAATTTCATTTTTATACTCAACAAACAAAGTCATTGATTCATATAAAAAATCGTCATATTATCAGTTGGCTTCATAGATTGAGCGAACTGAAAATTAATAATATTTTGCAGCTACTGTAAATTTCCATGATGATCAAAATATTTTCCAGTTTGTACAAACTTAATAGAACACAGTGATAACGAAGCTTCGAATTTTTAAGACTAATTAATTCAAATAGAAGCCATTGACGCCCAGCGTGGATGGGATAAGAGACACAAGGAAATAATAGGAAGATTTAGTGTTGCGAAATACTGGCTCATAAAAGATAATTTTATTTTCGCTCAGACGTATTTTAATTGTTTACTAGCACCGCATTACTCAATGAAATTACATAGCGCCGATGATATTTGTGATGCTGAGTGAAACAGTGAAGATATGTGTAAATATTCAGCAACAATATCTTGTTCGTTAAGTGTAATCGGGCCTTGAAAATGTCGCAATAAACTGGCCGAATGATATAAAAACACACGATAAGAGAAAATGGTGAAGCGGTACATATTTATTAAATAAATTATCAAATGTAAAGTTCATTTTAAAGATCTGATCACAGTATTATAAATTATGTTCTAATTTAATATTGGCTGATTATATATAATTAATAGTTTTAAGCACATCAGATAATATCGATGTTAATGGTAAATAGTGTACGTCACAAATATTGTAAAAGTACAGAATATTCCATTCGAAATGCAACCACAAGTACAGCAGCGTATCTAAGCTTTAGTGATATGAATGTAAAAAGGAAAACGGGTTGCTTTTAAGTTTTACTTGTAAGGAAGAACTCGCAAAACGAGTCTAGAAAGCTGATAACGTCCACACAAATTCGAAGACAAGCATCCACCCTTTTGAATGCATTTCTTGCGACTTAGCTAAATGTTTCTTGGTCAGTTTGGGCAACGGTATGTTCAGTATTCTTTTTCATTTCCTCAGTCATACCTGGTTATTAGAGAAAATTCTGTTTGAGAAATCCCCACAACAAGGAGTCTGGCGGGATACGGTCCGGAGATCGCGGTGGTCAAAGATCACGGCTAACAGTGCGCTCACCAAATAATTCTTGCAGTACAACAGTTTTGTTCTTAGTGTGGGCAGTCGCTGTCATGTTGAAATTAACAATCACTTTAATTTTCTTCCAACAGAGAAATGAATTGAGTCAGAAGAATTTATACCATTCTGCTTTGTCTCCTCATAAAACAACAGTCCCATAATTCTCCTTCGAAACACTGCGTACCACGTGCCAGTCTTCGACGAATGCAGAAGAAATTATTCACGGCAGTAAGTGGTTTTGATGTCAAGTAATGTTCGAGAATGAACACACGTTCTGCTTCTAAATATACCATCATCGCACTTGCACAGTTCTTGAGCAACTGGCGTGAGCAGTGGCCTAGCAACATGGATGACCTTGACTCCAGTGTCACGGGTGAGGATGGGAGAGTCTATTACAGGGGGGGGGACTTTTGTTTACATCGTAGTACGTGATTGTTGTTGGGTTGCGTTTCAAATGGAACATTCTGTACTTCTCGTGTGCGATTCAGAATAAACTCAAACTCGCGGAACCGCAAGTACTTTGTTGCATCCATATAAGTTACGTACTTAATATTTAACAATTCAGAATTTGTAAAATATACAACAGTATTGTATATGTGTTAAACCCTGTGTCATTTTATTTAATGCCTACGTGTATTTATAGATCGAATTTATAAGCTGTTTAACCCGTAGTATATCTCAAAAATATACATGGTCTGTATGTCAATACATAAAAGTTGTATTATTCATGACAAAGTATTCACCTTGTTCACCAGTCGATTTGACTTATTCTTATTTCCTCCAGGAGAATGGCAGAAATTGCCTGGAATAGCCAAATACCACTTTCCCTCATATTTACCCCCTTTCATGAATCGCATTCAATGAACCATACCTAATCCGGGGCAACATAACCTCAGCAGTTAAGTCAAAACAAATTAACAGACAACTTTCACTTTTTTCCCCGTTCTGTGCTGGGTTTCCATCTTTACTCAACATGGTATAATTCTTAAGTTTGGTATGAAACTTTTTTTCAATTTCAACTAAAAACATCACTCAGAACCTTTTGAAATTAATGGTAGGTGGGGTAGGATTTGGAAGGAGACAGCATTTACTCATTTCAAGGAATTATTCCAGCATTCTAAAGAGACTGAGGAGAATCACGAAACTCCTAAAACAGAGATACCAATCTGGTACATTCCTAAGTACAACTTTTGAACGTTATCACTATACCAAGTTCATAAGTTGGCGTCCATTCCGCTAAAATTATGACAGCCTCCCAACAATTCAACCAACAAGCACACAGACTCATGACAGAATTTAAAATTCGTCTGCCGAGGGTGGTTTGCACCACTTCGTGTTTGGAAGGTGCCGGAAACGTATCTCAAACATCGGCTAGTTTGCTGCCTGTTTGATAGCTCTTACCGTCCGCTGGGAGTGGGGTGTGTCTGAACAGCTACGCTGTGCTCCTCACCTGCAACTACATTCAGGGCACTACTGGAGTACAATGCATTTGGAACAGTAACATAGACTACAGACTACCTCTTCCTACCGCATCTTCCACAGCTCATTATTAGAAACATTTTTTTCTGTGGCTCTACAACGCAGTGTGGGTCTTGGCAACCTCTTTTGGAGGTCTCTTAATCTATTAGACATTTGGTAGGACATCAACCCGTCGCAAGGCCTCTACCTGTACACAGGACAGCACAATACAGAAAGACGCCTCAAGTGGGATTCGAACCCAGTGTCCCAGTGTCGAAGCACACTAGACCCACGCTTGGGTGAAAAATTGGTGTATGCCTTTTGATCCCAACGAAATTCGTGAACTAAAGTATTGTAAACCTACTCATAACCATTTGTAGTTTTCCTGGTGTACTTATTTGTGTTTTATTTAACGATGATATGAATATCTCACACTAAATAACACAGAATTTGGGGGGGGGGGGGGGTTTAGTGAACAGTTGATTTAACGGTGTGGAACGAAGTTTTCGTTACATAAACTAAGTACAATCCCAAAACTGTCTCGGATGGACTGAGGAAAGTCTAGAAAATCTCAGCAAGGATAGCCGGTCTCTCGACTGAGATCTGAGCTTTTGCCAACAGAAATATTTTTCTCGCAATATTGAATAGTACAGAAAAATGACCTCAATGACCCAAAATAAAGATTATTATTGTAGAAAGCTGTTCTATCAGGAAAGCGTGCGACCATTCGTTTTAAATTCTGTTCAAACCATTATCTCCCTACATTTTCAATCGCGGGTTAACACACCAGGAAGGAAATTTCCATGTTTCATGGGACTTGGGAAATTGAGAAGGGGTGGGGACGGAGAATCTCATCCTATCTCTGGCTCTACAACCCAGTGTGGGTCTTGGTCGCCGCCTCTTTTTTTAAGGTTACTTGATCTATTTAGACATTTGGTACGACTCCTTAGACGAGTGATCAGCCCGTCGCAAGGGGGGGGGGGGAAATCACCTGAAAATGACTTCCTATAGGTTCAACAAACTGGATGAATACAAAGCAAAATTAGCGTGTTTAAAAATATGAATTAACATTAAATAAAGAAACATTTATGCCAACAATATGTATCTGCAGGAAGGGTTAAAAAGTTAGTATGA
Source organism: Zootermopsis nevadensis (assembly GCF_000696155.1). The sequence continues at coordinate 1,173,927 of NW_019059569.1, forward strand.
CGTAAAATCTCCTTCCCTTCAAGCTAATATCAATAAAGCAGCTCGTAATATAAAATGGCACAAATCGGCTATAATTAGTAAATATTAAGTTAACTGTTCTCAGTTGCCCTATGTTGGCATGCATTGTAACTGCAGTGGACGCAAAATGCGAGCTTGGGCTACGTCACTGAACAGAGGAGGGGAAGGTGGAAAGGATAAAGAGGGGCAAGCGTCTGTCTGCGCAAGTACAGTTTTGCTGGAAACATTTTCCCCTTTTAATTCCGGCACAATCAGTGGCACTTTGACACACTGACTTTTACACTACACTGTATTTTTAACAAAAGGATACAAAACACAATTATGTCGCGTTCTTCCCCTCCCGCCCACTTGTGCATTTGTAACGGTGAACAAAGCTCGGATTTATTTTGCGATCACTGTACTAAACAAGCGAATACATCAAGGCCCCAACACAATCAACAAATTAGAGAATCCGCGACATTGGATGACTTCGAATAATGTATTGCTCTGTTGCAAAGATTCACACGATCACGACGGACATGTAGAATTCCAAGCCATAAACCACTGCATCTCCATACGTCATACATTGTAGTTCTCCATTCATATTTTGCCTTTATTAAAGCGAGCATAAACACTAGACTGTCGGGAAAAAACAGAGCCAGAAACCAAGACCTTAACGACCTTGGGACAAGGGTCGGGTTGGTTGCGGCCAACCTATCGTACAGATGAGACAAGATAATATTTCGTTGGCCGTGCCCTTACGTAATGCAAAAAGGGAAACCCTCGTCGCACCGAACACTGCCATCTGTCGTCACAAACTACATCTAATCACAGCTGTTTCGTACACCTGTCCTTAACCTCTTCAACAAAATTCACAAAAATAGAAACCGATGGACGGGCTGGAGCTGGTAAACTATTCATTTTATCCGATCGGTTCTGTTGTGTTCCAGTGCAAAGAGTACCGGTGATCCACAAGAGTAAGACCTTTAACCGGGCTACCACAGTTGACATGAACGGTCCATCCGTTTCATCCTACTTATTAATTAAGTCAGCAACGTAACATGATGCTCCTCATTATGCAATTTTCCCTATCCTCCCGAAAATAAATATTTTCGGATCTAAATTCTCTCCTCAAAATTTCTCAGACGACCTTTAGTCTATGTTCTTCCTTAGAGTGACAGATGAAATTTTGTTCCCACACAGAATATATAAATTTTGATATGTGTTTTTATCTTTAAGATTTTAGATAAATAGGCAAATAAAATATTCTTAATTTAATATTCGTAGCAATAGCAAAATGCCCCAACTTTTATATATTCTTTTTATTCTTCAAAATGGGACCTTGTGCAACACAACACAGACACAAAAAAGTGTGAAACAAGATACCCCTTTCACCAGATATTTCCCGCTGTGGTGTGCAATGAACACTAGCCAGGCAACCTTCAGACCGAAAAGAACTAGTCACCACCACAGACACCGATTAAATTTATACTGTGACAAAGATTTCGCGAACCGCATAGTAAATCGATCAGTTGTCTATTTTTACAAACAGGCCTGCTCTGCGCTGTCAAAAGTAATAGTGACAAAACTGTTTCGGACAACATAAAAATGGATGTTTAATAAATAAAATTTTAAAGACTGGATTTATCTGACTGAAGATAGCGACCACTGGTGGGCTATTGAGAACACGGAAATGACAGTTTTGTGTTCAATAAAAGCCGGAAGATTTGACTAGCTGAGTAACTGCTAGCTCCTCAATAAGGACTGCTTGGAGTTCTTGAGTAATTCACGTCTCTGTGCCATACAACTCTCAACAGTCTCTTATCAGCAATAAATCTGTTGTTCTGTATATTGAAATACCTGTAGCGGAGATTGGCCTAAAATGACATACTATAGATATAAATAGGTTTAAAGTATTAGCATTAACCTCTGAAACCATAGTTGTACGCTTTTTTGAAGAAATATCAAGTTATCATTTAAGCCCAAGGCCTTTGGTAAAATGGTAATTTTCACTCTTCTCTTGAAGTATGATTACCAATAAAGATTACAAAACGTGTAATTTATAACAATAAACACCATATTAAACACAGAGTATCATCAATCACAGAGTAGCTAAATATAAAACAAAGCAATGTAACACAGTAACAGTAACATATTACAAAAATAAATGAAAAACACACACACACACAATCAAGTTTACAGCATAGCAAAAGTTAACATTTTCATAATACAATTCGAAAGCCATAAATCAAGCATTAGTAAGAAACGATATCGAATGTCACAAGAAATTACTCTGTGCCATTTAGGTCTGTGTACAAAACTGGCATACTTACCTGGTGTATCATTTAACCCACAGTTGGCTGCACTTGTTTTCCACAACATATCATGAAAAGCACAACACTGATGGGCACAATTATTAGTAATTACGGTTTACTTCCCAAGTATTCAGCTGATATCTGTTTCAATAATCTGATAAAAAATCGCAGACTGGTAATTCTGATAAAACTGTGACTTTAAAAACGTAAGAGAAACATCATAAAACATACTTCTACGCACAAAGGTTCAAAACCGCGCTCTAGAAATACGCCATCTTTCACTGGAGTTGAGTACCAACATAACCAACCAAATTATGCTAAATTTAAAAACTGACAGTCATTTTACCCATGTTCATTTTACGCCAGTCTCCCTCAATGCTGAATTAGGCTCGAGAACAGCAGATTTATAACTGCAATACAAGGATATCTGAACAAATCAGATGCACAATAGTAATAAATATACTAGCACCAGGTATTGGTTGGGAAGCCTGCGGGGAAAAGACCACTGGGTAGACCTAGACGTAGATGGGAGGATAATGTCAGGCGGGATCTATGGGAGATAGGAGTTGAAGGAGACTGGATTTTGTTGGCCCAGGACAGGGGACAGATGGAGGGCTTTGGTTAATTCGGTGATGAACCTTCTGGTTCGGTAAGCCATCTAGTTAGTTAGTTAGTTAGCATACCATGACCTACCAGTACTGTTGGGAATAAACCTTTTGTGTGCTGAAATTGCAAAAAATGTGTTACACATTTAGATCAATGGAAAGTCCAAATGTGCCTCTGATTTTGTACCAAACAAATTAATTTAAACAAAAAATGAGCTGCGCTATGTGCACTGAATTACATGTGAAGCAACTAGCATGCTACATATGTTAATCAAATTTGAAGGGTTAATGAATAAAATTATTTAATTACACAACACATCATCATGTTTGGTGTAATTTTGGGTCTAAAATGGAAATAAAATGGTTTTTCCAGCACACTATACAAATATTTTCCCCTCAGCACATTACTACTTTCACAAAATAATATTCTGTAATCTCAGAAGAAATTCAATGAAACCTCCTGCTATAAGCATTCTTCTTCTTTATTACGCCGTCTCCTTTACAGGAGGTTGGCGACATATTATGAACAGGATCCTTCCATCCTTTTCTCGGACTGGGTCCTGTTCATATGTTTTTTAGGCAGGTGATACAGAAGTGGTTTGCCATGCTAAAGCAATAAATTTAAAGTAATGCCAAATTTTCTCAGACATGTTTTAGAAATGATAATGGTCTCAAATTATTTCTCTGTACTACAAGACACAATTCATGCAAATGTCAAGTACCATATTTTTAACCATTTTATAGTCACAATGCATAACTCTGCACCTGATAAATATGTTTATGTTATGGCTCAACTGGATGTTCAGACAAATTGTAAAAATTACTGCACCTACATTATTATTCACATACTGAAGAGATGCTTCCAGCACTCAGTACATCTGGCATACTGCTCTGTTTTAAATACAAAGTCTTAGGCTATAAATGGCACTCATATTTCAAAGAAACATTATGGTGTGCATCCTTAACTGTTACATTCTTTTCATTTATTTAAATATATTTTTGCTACAGAGGTAAGGACAATTTTAGTTTCAAATTATTTCCCATGACCTATAAAACCATGTCAAGAAACAGATATGATATTAACAGGAAAGGTTAAGGAAACAGTAAATTGTTTTATATCCTGTAAAAATTTGATCTACAAGTGTATGCTGTTTAAGAGACAAACCTTAAAATGAAAGCATTAACAAAGTATAATTTTGATGCTGTTATTCATAGTAAAGATACTATAATACCAATGTCTAACCTAAATATTGCAGTCCAATTTATAAACAGTATAGAAAATGTATAAAAATTATATGGCTCATTATAATAAATATTACATATTCTTTTATGATTTACTACAAAAACTGAAGTTTCTTTTGAGCTTGATGTTAGAAGCCCACAATAATTACATGACATAGAGAAATTAGCTGGTATGATAAAGTATACCATGATTACACCATGAATGAAAAACAAATGCTTTGAAGGTGATGTGCAAAAAATGCTTTAGGGCTTCGGTAGTAAATTTATATGTTCCTGTTTTTAGTATCATGAGGTGTACTCAATGTACATAAATAAGTTTCAGTTTAGGTTAAAAAGGAAACACAACTAAAATTCCCTCTGTGCTTAATTAAACACCACAGCATGAAGACTTGACACCATATCGATTGTCAAAACTGCAATTTTCTGTTGTGTGAGTGTGAGTTTAGATTGTGTGTATTCATGTTTTTGGGGATTACCATGCAAGCTGAACTTACAAATACTTCACAGCCCACTGTTGTACAAATGCGGCATTGCTACAATTACATATTTTAATTTTATAAAAGAATGTTTGTTTTTGTTTGTTTTTTTAAAAAGAAAGAATTTGGGGGGGGGGATAATCTGTTTCTTACGAGGATACTTTTTATTTCAAAATCTTAAAGGCAGAGGTCTACAAGATATGTAACAATTTTTTGTAAGGATGCAATTTTTTATTTAAATGTCCAAAATTAAATCTGTCTAGTGAGGCCTAAATGCCTATTTGAATTGCATGTGGTAGAATTAATGATTAAAGAATCTTATAAATATGAGATCAAATTAAATCATAATTGTTTACATACCTCAAAATTCCTGTTACATTTTTGCACACATAACAGCAGAGATGAACTGAACTTCTCAACTATTGTATGACTCTGGCTTTCATGTGTGGCCAACTGCCGCCCCAACAACTCACAAGGGCATGCATCTGTAGGAAAGCCACCTATATATACAGATACCTGCAGGCAGCATCACACCACCCACCCACCAATTCACAAGAGGTCCATCATCATCATCACCCTGACAAACAGAACAGACACCACCTGTGACAAGGCCAGCTGGGCCCCAGAACTACAACATATTAGGTCTGTTCTCTAAGCCAATGACCACTCCATATAGGACGTCAACAGAATATTCAAACCCAGACTAGCCAGAAGTACCAGAAAAAAGCATACACCCAAGGGATCAATGATCACATCTCCAGGCTACTGCAATAACACAATATTCACATAATACAAAAACCTATCAATCAAATGGCTTCCAAATTAAATTCTACTAAAGATACGCAAATCCTCACTACAAATTACATGTTTAAAAGATCCCATGTTCCTGTGGCAATGTAAGAAGGCTGTAGTGTCACCACTCCTCTTACTACAATTCTGTACCTTGCAAGACAAAATAATCTCTTCAACATGTATGTCACATACAAGGTATTTCAACAGAAATAATATATAAATCATTTTAGATGGCAATTATAGAGCTAACTAATTGGTCTTAAACCATCGTGTATGCCGGCACAACCGTCGGTATGTAAGCATTATCCAGAAAAATAAGAGAGCTCCTCCAAACATGTACAACCAGATTACTGTGGACTCCCGTGGCATTGCACACTTGGAAACAGCATAGTTGTTTGGAGTGAACACTGCCTGTAAAAATGAACACTCAAATATAAATTCCACAGCCATTTTAAGTAAGTTCAAAAAATGGGCTTTTCTGTTGACACTGATAAACCTAAAGGATTCATACCAGAATTTTTTTATCAACCGAATAATGCTAACTGCTATGAAAATAATTATTGCTCAAGTCAATATGGGAATTTAATCTGAAAGAATTTAACTGCAAATGTCCAACCTCAGGAAACCTACGTGTGGCACTGCTGCAAACAGATGTGGGTGACTAACATGGACAAAAGAAAAATATGGCAAGAGTTCTGTTAGTCTGAAAATCATATACTAATACAACAAGCATGTGTTGTAAAACTTGTGTGGGCAATATAATAATACAGCATACAAGAGGACGATATAATATACACTGCTACTCATCTGCAATTCACAATGACAGGAAACTAAATATCTCTAACTGTACGGTCAGTCATTTTTAGTTATGGTTCTGACCAAGAAACTTTATCCTAAAGAAACTGAAATATTTCTGGAAAGTGACAGTAATGCTTTTCAGAGGATGAAGGACAGGAAATGTTAGCAGATAAAGCAGAACAGCTGTTACCAGCTCAGCAACAAGAAGAAAAAGAACAGGATGAACAGCAACAACAACAACAGTAACAGCAACACCAATCAGAATCAACCTCATAGCGAAATCTGTAATTTCAGGCTGCGAATAACAGCACTCAATTCCTTGTGGAAAGAAAATCAATGCTACACCACACAAACAACACCTGTAGTCCACTGGATATTTTCATATTATTATTTGTAGGAGTTATCAAACAGCTGATGGTGTAGACAAACAGGTACCATCACCAGTACTTCAACAAACTCAACAAATGGCCTTCTCCACTCCCTGATGTCAGTGAATAAAATGATTCTCTCTCTGGCATCAATTGTACAAAACAGGATAATGCATATACAATAGACTGACAGACTACCAAGCAATAATGGCATATCACTTCTAAACATGTGACAGTAAAATAAATTGCCTCTTCAAAGACTTATTTTCAAACATTATATTCCTGAAAAGAAACATGTAAATATTAGTACAGACCCTAAACACCAAATTTCATCAGTCTGTCAAATAGTATCAGAGATAAAACATGATGACAAAATAGTCTTTCTATTACAGAATCATCATATGTACTTTGTACAAAGAATGCTTTGAAAACAGACATACTTGAAACAATGAAAACTGTGTATTCTCTTTATCCTGCACCCTGTAAAAATGAAGGGACATCTTACAATTAGAGTCAGTAGGAATTGGGGTTTTCATGGCAGTTACTCTGAAGATGGCTGTCTTCTGGGTTGTTGCGCAATGTAGTATGGTAGAAGTTTATCGACGTTTCAGACGTCCTTGCTTCTCCATCATCAGAGCAATGAGTAACTCATTGCCCTGTTAATCATTTAAATAGTCTGAAGCAATACTTACTAGCATGAAACTAGGATTGTCCTTATTTCTCCAACTGAATGATGGGAGAGTCCACTCATGAATGTCTTCTCTGTGTGTACGATGACAGCCATGATGTGTGTGACCAGTCACAATAAGACGAGGCTTCAAGATATCCAACAGCTACAAACCACATCATTGTCACAGTACAATAGAACAAAAGTATGTATAACACAACTTGGCTGACTGATTCATTCTCAGTTATTTAACAGTACTGTTTTAGACACAGAGATTATACAGCATCAAACTGCATAATCTCTGCAGCTGTTACAGTATTGTCACAAGAGGTGACTAGGTAAGGATATGGAAGGAGACAATAATGGTATACCTGAAGGTGTTTATCAGTGTGCTGGTAAGTCTGAAGAAAACAATGAAAACATCTCAATCAGGATAACCAGTATCCCATTCAAAAATTCATACCAGGTACCTCCTGAACACAAATATAGTGACGTATTTTATTCATAGACAGGAACAAACCTGTTCTGAAGATTCTTTCGAGACGCACTCCCACCGCTCACGAAATTTCTGCGTCTTCTCATCCTTGGGTGCTTGGTCAGGTTCGCTGCATTCAGCATCTGACTCCCGGTACATTGGGAAATGCTATAAGGAAAGTTAAAAATATTAGAAACACTACCCTCTACAGTGTTGCTTCCATATGCAAAGCAGTTACCTCATTTGCACCTAAGAAGAATTAAGTGACAATTACAATTTGTACTCCTCCCCCAACTTTGTCAGGGTGACCAAGTAAAGAAGAATGAGATGTGTGGGGCATGTGGCATGAATTGATGGGGCAAGAGGTGTGCACCGGTTATTGGTCAGGAAGCCTGAGGGAACTGGGGAGACCTAGACATAGATGGGAGGATGATATCAGGTGGAATCTATGGGAGATAGGAGTTGAAGGCAACTGGATTTTGCTGGACCAGGACAGGGACTGGTGGAGGGCTTTGGTTAGTTCCGTGATGAACCTTCGGGTTCCCTAAGCCATCTAGTTTGTTAGTTAGTTAGCTGTGTGGTCAACTCAAGGTACTATATGTGGAGCAACATTTTAAACCAGAGTTAAAATAAAATAACAAGGGAGGTGGTTAAATTCTAGGGATAGTACCACTTTTCTTTCCTTAATAGTGTAAATTATTAAAGTCTGTTTTCACTGGAAACTTTGTAACACATTTTATTGGTGTCTGATGGTACAGTGACAACTAAACACATATACATACAAAATTCAAACATTAAACTCAGTTTTAAAAGACAATAATACAGACCTGTAGTAAAATGGGGCGACTGTACTGGGTGAGATCCATGCCTCGATCGCATCTGCCCACTCCATTCGTACACTTCAACCTTCCTGCAAAATTAATTACAGTATTATAGAACAGATGTCATTCTGTTGAAAGTTGAACTCCAAAGTACACAAATTTTCAGCACAAATCCTAAGAAAAACACAATTTATAGTTTCAAGAATAAAATGCACAGACAGTCTCCACTTTATGCACTTCTTGAAAGAATGCATACAAACATAGATATTACATGTCAATAAGAATTAGGACTGTGGTCTTCTAGGCTGCAATGCTCCATATTCTTATACCAACTTTTTAAAGGCACCTATACATCTTTAACAGAGAAGACAAATTCCTCCAAAATTCATGTGTCCTATGCTAACCTCATAGCCTGCAATTATTTCACTTTTATTAGCTACCAACAACTATTATTCACATTTGTCATTTATTCTGACATAAGCATTTCAGTCTTACTGCATCAATTTTAGTGAAACACTGGTGACAAATAAAAATAAAGGCTGCTGAAGACAGTACAAGCAAAAGTCCTCCAAAATCTGGTAACCACAACATCTTAACCCAGAAGATCACAATTTCACAGTTCTTGACTCATCACATCTGAATGTGATTGACATGAATGAGGGCAGCTGGGTTTTGGATGCTTCTGCACATCTACTGTCATTTGCCTTCATGAGCCAATTAGATTCAAACAGCTAGTGCACAAAGTATTCAATGACTTCAAGCATAAAGCAGATGCCATTCGTGTGTCTTTGATTGCGTCAGTCACTATAATCCTGTAACATTTAATAGAATACTCTAAAAACTAAAATAAACAACTAGCACAATTATTATGATTCTTGTTGCAAGATTTGAGGCCCTTATCCTTGGAAATAGACACCACTGGAATATAGGCCGAACAGACCCCAGAGCTGTTCTGGGTATGATGAGAGAAGTTCCAAAGCCCCTACACAGAATCTAATTCTGATCACACAATCAACAGCAGCTGTCATTTTTACTGCTAGAAGTACATCTCATACTTTTCTATAATGGAAGGCCACTAACTAACTAACTAACTAGATGGCTTAGCGAACCCAAAGGTTCATCACCGAATTAACCAAAGCCCTCCACCGCACCCTGTCCTGGGCCAACAAAATCCAGTTTCCTTCAACTCCTATCTCCCATAGATCCCGCCCGAGATTATCCTCCCATCTACATCTAGGTCTCCCCAGCGGTCTCTTCCCTTCAGGTTTCCCAACCAGTACCCGGTGCACACCTCTTGTCCCATCAATGTGTGCTACATGCCCAGTACATCTCATTCTTCTCGACTTAATCACCTTGACAATACTGGGGGAGGAGTACAGATTTTTAAGCTCATCATTATGCAGTTTTCTCCACGCCCCATCGTCTTCCCTCTTAGGTCCAAATATCCTCCTCAACACCCTGTTCTCAAACACCTGCAATCTGTGTTTCTCCCTCTGAGTGAGAGACCATGTTTCACACCCATACAAAACAACAGGCAAGATTATTGTTTTGTACACTTTAATTTTCAGGTTCTTAGAAATCAGACAGGAAGACAAAATATTTTGGACGGAGAAGTAGCAAGTATTTCCAGAATTTAATCTCTTCCTAACTTCCTCATGAGTGTCATTTTGATTTGTTATTGTTGTTCCCAGATATTTGAACTTTGTAACCCTTTCAAAGGACTTATTAGCTACCCTAAGATAATTTTGCCCACCTGTCTTCTGATGACGAGATACTAACATGTACTTCATTTTTTCTGAATTTACTTCTAGCCCCACCTGTCTACTAGCCTCTAGTAAAACTTCTGCGTTCCTCTTTATTGTATTCATATCGTCCCCCAATAAATTAACATCATCAGCATATGCCAATAGCTGATGTGTCCCATTCAATTGCAAACCCTCCTGCCTATCTTGGACTTTCCTGATGGCATATTCTAGCGCGAAGTTAAAGAGCAAGGGAGACAAAGCATCTCCTTGTTTTAGACCGTTCTTGATGAAGAATGTCTCAGATACATATTTACCTACTCGAATTTTGCTACAGGTTTCATTTAAGCACATTTTTATTAGACTCACTAGCTTCTTTGGTATACAAAATTCAAAAATAATATTATATAACACTTCTCTCTTCACAGAGTCATAGGCCACTCACTTGAAATTTTCTGCAGCTGTAACTCCGCTGGACGGCACAAGAAACAGCCATCCCCTTCCATTGCCATGCTGTTTACCAATACAAAGTGGTTGCCCTTGACTGAGACCAGCCGTACAGACTGGGCATCAAAAGCTGATGAGAAGCGTTCATGCAGGTAAGGGCTAATCCTAAATAAAGATGTACACAACATTTAAACACAAGTGGCCATGGTGTCCACTACAAATTATGTACATGAGTGGATCAAATCCTTAGGCCAGTTGTCGTAAATAAATGTTGCTTATTGTTACTTAATTTATCTAATTAATGCGCCAAAAGGTGAGTCATGAAAGTAACAACATGAGAAGTTGGTCAAATTAAGGGCATAGTGGTATGGACATGCATTACACACAAATTACAATAGGATTCCTCAGACAACAGAAGAATAAAGGCACCGAACAAATAACCACTGGAAAAACAAATGAGGTGGAAAGACCAAGTTAAGTCAGCAAAAATGTACAACT
>NW_019059569.1:1185206-1200035 GCF_000696155.1 Zootermopsis nevadensis
TGGAGGCAATGACAAAAGACAACCTACTAACTAAACTAACTCTGTGGAGCAGTCTTTAAGAAACTGATAGTCACTCAGGCAGTTAATTAATTCTCTAGATTTTATGGAATGAATTCATTCCAAACCCTCTCATCATATCTCCTTAATATCAATTTTAATATTATCCTTCCATCTTTGCCTCTGTCTCCTAAGTGGTCTCTTCCATTCAGGCTTTCCAACCTAAATTTTGTATGCATTTCTCATCCCACAAAATTTTCTGTATGTCATACCCATCTCATCTTCTCTGATTTGATCATTCTTTCAATATCTGATACAGCACAAATTATGAAGAAATTTTCTCCATCCTTTTGTCATTCATCCTTCTTAGATCCAAATATTCTCCTCAGTATCTTGTCCTTCCTTAATGTGAGAGACCATGTTTATACCAACACAAAACAACACCTAAGATTACAGTTTTGAATATTCTGATCTTTAAATTTTTTACAGCAACCAGGTAGACAAAAGATTCTTAGCCCCATGATAGCAAACATTCCTCATATTTAATCTGCTCTTAATTCCTTCATGAATGCTATTTTTAATCATTACCATCACACCCTGGCATCATAGACAGATGGAAAGATTACTTTAGTAAGTTACTCCAGGTATCGACTCAATTCCAGTAGAATTAATCCATGCAGGTGTTAGAACACTGCACTCATAGACAGATAAGCTAATAATCTTGATTTAAAACCAGGAAGCACTACCACAACTTGTCCCTATCCATAAAACAGGTGACAAAACTGAGTGAAGCAACTTCTGAGGTATCTCTCTTTTGTCATCATACAAAATTTTATCCAATAATCTGCTGGTACAGTTAACTCCATTTATGATGAAACTATCTGGGACAATCAATGTGGATTACACCATAAGAGGTCTACTATTGATCAGATCTTTTGCATTCGACAAATATTAGAGAAAAAATGGGAGTATACACCAACTATCTGTGGACTTTAGGATGGCATATGACTCATAAGAGAGGTACTATATAGCATAGTGTAATTGCGTCATATTGTGAATATTATAACAATTATTTATTTTAATCTGTCTGATCACAATATAATTTTTATTTAAAATTTCTTATAATTAAGATAATAAAATATCATTCATGTTCCATATCGATTGATCGATTTACATTTCGAGCAATCGATAAGGAACATGAATGATATTTTATTATCTTAATTATAAGAAATTTAAAATAAAATTATATTGTGATCAGACGGATTAAAATAAATAATTGATTCTGTCTACCTGTCTAACATCATGTTAAGTATTGGTTATTGTGCGTGTGTGGATATGGGTTTAATATAATGTTTAACAGCTTGTGTTTTTGTATGAATAGTATGTGAAATATGGTTTTACTAGAAAATGTCAGAGAAAATTTCTTCGTAAATTTCCTGGGTTCACAGTTCCAGCACAACAGACTTCCAGGTCTATTGGGTAACTTCTGGTTCTGTCAGATCCCTTCCCAGTTCACAATGGCCTAAGATAGGGGGATGATTTATCCCCAAAGCTCTTTAATTTTGTTCTTGAACATGTCATCAGGAAGGGCTCGAATTGAATGGTCTGCACCAGGTACTTGCCTATGCTGATAATGTCAGTCAGTTAGGGGAAGATGTGAGTACCATAATTAAAAATGCAGAAACTCTCCAACAGGCTAATAAAGGAAATAGGCCTAGAAGTAAATGTAGACAAAACTAAAAACAAGGGTGTAATACAAGATCAACATCAGCAACAACAGTGGAACATGATAAGTAACACATCATTTGAAAATATTTCATAATTTAAATATCTGGGAACAACAATAACAAATAGAAATGAGGCCCATGATGAAATTAAGAGTAGAATGCATTAGAGAAACGTTTGTTTTCATTCATTTCTGAAACTGTTATTATCTCATTTGTTATCGAAAACACAAAAGATCAACGTCACCTATAAAATATTTACAGCAGTATTATCTAAGCATTTGGAGCTTCAAGTTAAAGATTGTTTAGGAGACTACCAGTGTGGAAAAGATCAACGTCACCTATAAAATATTTACAGCAGTATTATCTAAGCATTTGGAGCTTCAAGTTAAAGATTGTTTAGGAGACTACCAGTGTGGTTTTAGGAAAAACCAATCAACAATTACCAGATTCACTGCCTTAGAACTACACTTGAGAAGACATGCGAACAAAACATCGAAGTGCATCAACTATATATCAACTTCAAACAGGCCTACGATACCATAGAAATCAACTAATAGAAATAATGAGAGAATTCAGATTTTCAGTTAGTAAGATTGGTGAAAATGACCCTGACAAATACTTGCAATAAGATGAAAATACAAGGTAGGGTCTCTGACAGCTTTGAAACAGTGACGGGCTTACAACTGCTATTTAACATTTGTCTAGAAAAGGTCATTAGAGCAATCAAAACAAACCCTGGAGGACACATCTTTAATAGAATCTGTCAGATACTCGCATACACAGATGATTTGGTGGCGCTGGGAAGAAGTTTGAAGTACCTCACAGAACCAATGGAAGAGATAATTACTGCAGCTAAGAAAGTAGGCCTTGAGATCAACAACACCAAAAGCAAGTATATGCTGAACAAGATGAGCGGAGCCAATGAGCCTGGGGTAGTAGAGATTGCTGGGAGGGAATTTGAAAGGGTGGAGTCTTTCAAATATCTAGGCTCCTTGATCACAAGCTGTAATGACATCCTCACAGAAATAAAAGCAAGAATTGCTGCGGGTAACAAATACTACTACGCTCTAGGCCAAGTTCTCAGGAAAAGGTACATCCACCAAAACCTTAAAGTGCGATTGTACACTACTATAATATGACCTATAGTATTGTACGGATCCGAATGCTGGACTTTAACATCTCTAGCTGAAAGACTGCTTATGTCCTGGGAAAGGAAAATTTTAAGGCAGATTTTTGGTCCAATATGTGACAATGGCCTATGGAGAATTAGAATGAATATCGAGCTGGAGAAGTTGTTCAAAAGTTCAGATATTGCAGCTGTAATAAAGGCAAGAAGGATAGAATGGTTTGGACATATACTCTGAATGAGTGCTGATAGAGGATGTAAGATGATCATCAATAGTAAACCTCCTGGCAAATTAAAGAAAGGAAGAACGAAACTCTGGTGGATCGAAGACGTGGAGTCTGATCTTAAAGAGATGGGTGTAAGAGGCTGGAGAAGGAAAGCACAGAATAGGGAAGACGGCATCGATCGCAAGAGAAGCCAAGGCTACACTGAAAGGGCCATAGTGCTAAAGAAGAAGAAGCATTAGAGAAATTCTTGTTTTCATTCATTTCTGAAACTGTTATTATCTCATTTGTTATCGAAAACACTTAAAGATCAGGATATATATAAAAAATTATTTTGCCTTTTGTCTTGTATGGTTATGAAACATGATCTCTTACCTTGAAGGAAGAAAGCAGATTACAATTGTTTGAAAACAAGGTGCTCAGGAAGATATATGGACCTAGGAAAGATGAAATAAGTGGGGAATTTAGAATATAACATAATGAGGAGCTGTGTGAATTGTACAGATCACCTAGCATAGTGAGGATATTGAAATTTAGGAGGTTCTGTTGGGATGGACATGTAGCACGCATGGGGGAGGTGAAGAGTGTATATTGAATTTTGTTAGGGAATTCTTCTTGAAAACAACCAATGAGCAGACCAGGAAGCAGACCGGAGGATAACATCAAGATGGATCTTAGGAGTCTCACTGTGAGGTTGGCAAATGGATGAAGTTGGCTCAGGACTGTGGCCGATGGTGGACTTTGGCATTATCAGTGTTGGTACCTTCGGGTTCTACTACCAGGGAGATAGTTACCATCACTCCCGAATACAGGTAACCAAAAGTTACACAACCCGTATTAACACATTTGTTGATCATAAAATAAGCAAACAAACAACTATTAACACTATAAAAAAGACACTAGTGCCAAACATGTTTCAACCTCAAGAGGTCATCATCGGTAACAACAGGTAAATTAATTCATTTAATCAAAATGCTTTAGAAAACAAATCATGAAGTAGAGTATTTTACAAAAGCATATTAAGTAACACTACACTGGATGTTGGTTTCACAGGAGTTTAACTCTGCACTTAGCTATTGATCCAATGGTCCGGTGGCCGTAGCTGGTCTGCGACGAGCTGTGGTTGTGTCGTCTGTACCTGTGAACTCCAACAAAGCGTGGGTGTTTGTTTGCTTATTTTATGTTCTAATACACTACATGGTATGCAAAGTTTTAAGTTTAATATTTGTTGGTGGTTGAAATTCAGTATAATTTGACTGGATTAATAAACATGCAATATCACAGTGACTATACAAGAGCCCATGTAGGTCATGTCATGTTGTAACCTGCTCACACGGTCTATCAGTTATCTTCAATTAGTTGAAGTGTAAGGATATCTTTTTTATAACTGCAGTGGACATTCATTGTCAAACACTACCTGACATCCTGTTGTTATTAACTATCCAGAATGAGTTTAAGGATACATTTCCTGATTATCCTGTGCCAAAGAAATCGACAATATTAAACTGTGCATTTCAAATGTCACTGCAGAATCTCTTCACCAGGTTGCATCAAGCATGAGAAGAGTATAAGGAGCAAAATACATTAGCCCCACCTAACCTAACTTCCATGTGATGTATCTCATGTTCACAGACTGGGTTCTAATATCTAAGAAATCATGATCTAATCATTATATCTATATTGGATGAAATGCTACCTATTTTAAGGAGACCACGTTATACTGGAATAACCACTACCAGGGTTAGCCTTACTAAAAATGGTGCCCTGAGTGAATGACCCCTCTGCAGACCATTCTTGCAACATGAACAGTTTGTATATTAAGTGATGATTATCAAAATTATCGCACACAATGATACGACTAATAATTTTGCTGCTTTACATCACCTTATGAAGCTTTCTGGGGCCCTATTAAGTTCTTTCTTATGTTCTTATGATTTGGCTCTTATAAAGCAGATGATTATGAGATACGATGAAAATGATTTTGAAATTTAGCAATTATTATAACAATCCACCCCAATATTTGCTTTGGACTGAGGTAAACCAGAGAAATCTACAGTCAAGGGTAGCCAGTGTCCTCAATGTGAAGCTATCACAGTTTTGAGCTGAAAACTTTGATCAGCAACCACAACAGCTGACAAACACGTATATCAACAGAAATATGATAAGAATCAGCATGACAACTGAAATGAGGCACCACCTGAATGAATCTCAATCAGAGCAGTGTCTAACATAAATGATCACAATGTTAAGACAACTCACCCGTAATGGAAACCAACATCATGATTCCCAACCACAACGAACATTTGTGAGCCTGCTGGCACCCTGAATAAGTCATTGAACCGGTTCACATAGTATGCAAATTCTTTCTCACTGCACCAGAGCCCCTCATCAAACAGATCCCCTGCAGAGAAAAAAGCAGTACAGTAGGGCCCCACTTATCAGCGCCCTGCTTTTCAGCGATCCGCTAATACGGCACTTCTCAATTGCATACATATACAGTAGGGCCCCACTTTTTCGGCCCCACGCGCTCAACAGCTGAGTCAGAGAAGTGCGTCCGGCGATATTTTCTCGTCACTGATTCAGTCTGTTTACATCTTTTTTGAGCTCCACGTGTTTCTGTATTTATGGCAATTTTTCAAAGTTATTACATAGTATAAACATATTAATTTTCAAATTTATATTCACCAATCACTATAAGCTGAGGACGAAAATATTTTAAAGTAAGCAATGTGTGTACTACTGAAATTCATTTTACTTTCATGTTGTTTTCTTAGGCCTAGCACTATTGTGCACTTACTATTTGATAGCGTAAACATCTTATTAGGCTTTTATATGCATTTCCAAGTGAAAAAAAGGCAAAGGTCCGCTTTTCGGCGATTTTCGCTATTTGGCGGGGGTCTGGTCCCAAACCTGCCATATATGCGGTGCCCTACTGTATAATACAGTGTTTTTCTTAAAATCCATTTGTTTGTCACCTGTTTGTATAAGACAAAGGTCACCTGATAAGACTGTTATTTTGTGATTCTATATCAACAACTGAGGTTTTGTAGCAATGGGATCTTAACAGGATAATTAAATGATAAACTGGGAGTGATGTGGAAGTGATCATGGCCTATTTTAAGATACTGCATATCCCAGTATATGTGTGGAGGGGCTGAGGGTAACCAGTCCCATGCTGAGATTTGAACCCAAATACCTCCTAGAAGAACCTGCCAGTCCACTGAGTGATGGATGTCAGTCCCTAGGTAGTAACCAAATGTTACTGTGTAGTGTTTAACACTTACACACAGACATATTAGCAAGAACGTAAATTCCTGGCACAAAACACTGGAAAAGAAGTATAAAAGGAAAATCTACAAAGGTCTGTCCTGGATTAAGTTGACTCTGTGCCAAAGTCCCACATTATGAAGTTATATAGGGGAATAAGAGCAAAGTTCCACACATCTTTAACCTCAACAATATATCAAAATAATTGACCACTTCAGCCTAAGGAAATAGCCCTAAGTACCCAACAGCCCGAGCACCAAAATGGATGAGATGGCAAACAGAGAAATTCTTATCACTACAAGGAAGACATTTTACTAACTCAGCTATCTTGGCAAAATGTCCCAGGTAATCAGGAATTACCATGCATGCTATGCTTTTGCTGCATGGATTATGGCAAAGATGGCTGAAGGAGGGGCACTGTATGGACTGATAAACGCAGCATGATAACTAAATACATCCATGATGATAGTCAATATTATAATTCAATAAGAGGAGTTTATCAATAAAAGGAAAACATGAAAGGCATGAGAAAACAGGCTTCTCAAATAGTGAGCCAAGAACAAAGACTCCTGGCATTTTATGGTTCAAATTTCCAAATTTCGTATGAGACTCACCAAGTACAAATACAATATCTGGATTGTGTATTCCCATGGCTGTCTGGAAGGCTCGATACATTTGCCATTCTCTGAAAATATACAAACTTATACCATTAATAGTCAATATAAACTGTTCAGTAATCTATAACAAATATTTGCAGAATCAGTAACTTTGCTAGTAGTACAGAGGATTCTCATTTCAACTAACATCTGGTTGGCTATACATTTGACAAATTATAAACACAACAATTAAAAATTAATTAAATGCATTTAATTTAAATTACAAAATTCAGAGTAACTGACTTAAATGGGCTTGTCATGTGGAAAGAATGGGTCAAGAATGCATTCCTAAACTATTAATGTATTATACACCAAGATGAGAGAGATCCATTAAATGCCTGAAGCTTTGTTAGAAAGAGCAACCTATTCAATAAAAAGATGGAATTGACTGTGTAGACTACACCTTGATACTGATGATGACTAACCTCTATATTTATGTGCAGATATGTTGCCACCACATATAAATCACATCCTTCTTCATGGTACACATTATACTTCAAATTTTCACAAAAATATTTGTTTTCTAGATTCTTCTTCCCCTTAAATTCACATATTTTTAATTCATGTACTTTTTGAATGAAGTGCTTGTGATACCATTTGATCTCAGAAATTGTCCCTTTCACTTTTTGTGTAAGACCCAGATGCAATCATGTCTTTATCATGAGCAGCAATGCAAGTGAAACATCTTCAAGCTGAACTTAGTTAAATATGCAGAAGAAATCAAAAATACAGCTACAGAAAAGAAGTTTGATATTGGAAAAACACTAGCAAGGGACTGAAAGGCACTAGAAGACTCCCTCACAAAAGCAGACATATCCAGATGATCTTCCCAAAACCCAAAAATGAAAAATTTTTGGAGGTGAAAACAGGGTTACAGTTGATTACATATGTATGCCATGCCATAGCACAGGCAGTTAGTTGCTGGCTTCTCACCACAGAGGTCTCAGTTCACAATCAGGAGAGTCCATATGGGATTTGTGGTAGACAAAGTGGCACTGGGACAGGATTTTTTGAGTCCTTTGGTCTTCCCCTGACAACATATTCCACTGATGGTCCATACTCACTCATGTATGATCTGGAGATGGACAATGGGCCCATCAGTGGTTGCAACTCCACAAAGATATAGTGTCACCCATTGTAACAATAAATACAGATGCATATATAAAGCACAAAAACCAGACAAAATATTTTTCATAAAAAGCATCAGTTTAAAGCTCATGAAATTAATGAATCTACGTTCTGAAATTCCAGGGACAGCATTCATGGCAAGGCAGAAAGTCACAAATGAAACATGTCCATACTCCTAACACATACTTGTATAAGGTATTCTTTCACATGAAACATGTCCCTTTGAGATAACATGATGTTCTGTTATGTGTTTCTGTTAAAACTGCACATGAAGGTGAAATAATACTAACATTTCTATGTTTGCTAATTAGTATTTAACCTTTCAAGCTGGGAGAGCCTGTGTACAGTCTGACAGCATTTAAATGTCCCCATTGGTAGTATACAAGCAGTAAATAAATTCTATTTAAAAATACTCCTACTAGGTCTTTTAAGTATCTCTGCAATATGTAACCAGTTAAATATTGGTTTAAAGGGTTAAACCAATATACCATTAATAATATGAGATGATGTGCAATTATGTCTCTATTATCAATAGAACAAGTCATATATGTTACATATTTCCATTTCAGCTAGTAAATATGGTTCCCTTTTCATTTTAAATTCCTAGGTTTGTAATGAGACCACATTTGATTGCATAAACACCCTGTACTTCTTATACAATTCAACACGTGGACATCATACACCATAAATTAGTTTTTTTCTGTAAATACGTTGTGTGTTTCATGACTGAACCACTATTTTCTGTGTTGAGAACAAAGGGACCATTTGATGAGTGCCTCCATGTTGTACACTTCATGTTTTCTTAAGACATTTATTATTTGTGTCCTGAACCAATCAATCACTGTTCAAATTTTCACAACCTATTTCACTAATATCGATTTTAATATTATCCCCCTGCTCATATCTGGGTCTCTCAAAACACTTTTCTTGAGGTTTCCCAATCAAAATGTTATATGTATTTGTTCTCCCCATTTTGTTACATCACACACCTCTCTCATCCTTCGTGATTTAATAATAACCTAACAATATTAGCTGAATGCAAAATCTCTTAATACATAACTTAGTTCAGTAGATTGTGTCTAGTTTATGGCATTTAGCATGTACTTAGGGCAGATAAGTGAAATCTTGTCACAGTATACATCTATTAATGTATTCCTAAGACTATACATCAATCTACACATTTTTGAGCTACATACTAATAGAAATTATAAGCTAAGGTAAAAATTATATAAAGTAAAATAGATTTTTAAAAACCTAAGACACAGGTGATTAAGAGTTTTACTACATTTTCACATTCACACCAAGATACACTAATTTTAAATGTGATTTAGATATATTATTAATTATGTAAAATTACCCTGAAAAACAAATTAAACCCAAAATTCTTTGAGCATGCTTTCTTCACAAACTGTATGACCTGAGGGTGTCCTCGTGACTTTTGTTATAACAAGCTTCATACAACTAAGGCCGGGTGCAAAGGGAGCCACTAGCCACCGCCACTTGCTGTGGCTAAACACGACCACTAGTGGTCGCCATTTTATGCAGACATTTTCCCCAACCGCGCGTCAGTAACACAATGGACTCCGATATGGAAGCATTGGTCACAATACTAATAATACGACAACGCCGACGTAAACGACGACAAAGACAGCGCCGTTTTTGGGTACATCCAATATTGCCAACTCACAACGAACACGGCCATTTTGCTACACTTTTCGAGGAGCTAAAGAGGCACGAAGATAAATTTTGTAAGTATTTTCGAATGAGTTTGACAACATTCAATGAATTATTGTCCTTGTTACAAGATCGTTTAAAACGTCAAGATACCAACATGAGAGAAAGCATACCTCCTGCAGAAAGACTTGCTATTACATTGAGGTAGTGGTTGGGGAGCTAGGAATGGTGGTGGACGCGAGTGGCTGCATTTGCGCGGGATAAACGGTGGTCGAACGCAGCCACAAGTAGCGAGACACGGCCACTACCGCAGCGTGTGGCCAGGTTGGGCCACTACAAACGACATGTCTGCGCTGAGTCTATTAAAACTGCATACAAAACACAGACCGCAGCTTGTGGCAGCCACAAGTGGCTGTGGCTAGTGGCTCCTGTGGCCAGGTTGGGCCACTACAAACGACATGTCTGCGCTGAGTCTATTAAAACTGCATACAAAACACAGACCGCAGCTTGTGGCAGCCACAAGTGGCTGTGGCTAGTGGCTCCGTTTGCGCCCGGCCTAATGCCACTGTAATGACCACTATTAGCATCATAAAAGAAGTAGGATTTGAGGTTTTCACAATGATGAGTATGTAGATGGCTGTCTTCTAGGTTGTTGTGCTGTGTAGTCTGGTACAAGTTTACCGGAATTTCATAGGTCCTTGCTGCCTCCATCACTACCCTAATGACGGAGACAGCAGGGACCTCTGAAACGTCGGTAAACTTCTACCAGACTACATGGCACAACAACCCAGAAGACAGTCATCTTCATCACAAAACAAATCTGCTCAACATTTCAACTCTTTAAAGTGTTCTAACCTTCTCAACTTATCAAACCAGTGGCCTTTGCGGGATCCAAGAAGATGTGTGTCTGCCAACAGAAGAGCACGAACTGGTTGCTCATTTTGTCTTAAATTAATTGTGTTGTCAGCCTTGTTTGGGTCCAATTGTGGCCACCAACACTAAACACAAGAACACAAAGAAAACAAAGTGGATTATTTGTATAAAATCACATTTGCAATGGTAAGAACATTGTATCTGAATTGTTTTCAGATACTGTTAATATTGTATGCTGTGTCATTTACCTGCAGTAAAACAATATAGTAAATGAGGAATTCACAATAGAACACAAGTCCTAGTGCAACAAGAAAACACTTGGACAAGTAAGTAACTCTAAGTCCCATATTTTCATCTTCCAGAAAAGATTACTTGCATTCCAAGTTCTCAGTCTGCAAATAAACTCAGAAAAATACACATTAAAAATTTATCAGAACAACAGAATTATATATTAAGTGTGGAACACTTAAAAAAAGCTTGATAACATTTTAATGAAGAACAAGTCATGGATGTATTCATTTGATATGAAATTGAAGTGGTAAAGTTCAAAGTCCTGGTTCCCTACCACAACATAGAAGAAGACAGCATAGTACTCTCATGGTACTTTGATAAGTGATGCATGTCATGTTGTTCATCTGAAGCTTCTGCTTGACCATCTTGTACCACCTCATACTACCATTAATGGCCATATTATGCAACACTTTTAAATATGTTGAGACCTGTCAAGTTTCTTTATAACAGTGCAAACCCTGTGACCATTATGAAGCACATACTGTGCTGCATGAATGAGTTTTGTAGTACTGGCACACCCTCCTTCCATGGACCTACACCCATACGACTGCATTCAGTTTAAAGATAGCTGCATTCAGAGTTGCTGTTGAGTAGTCTGGTAGAAGATTATCAATGTTTCAGAGGTTCTTACTGCCTCCATCATCATCATCTTCTAGCTGTCTTTTGGGCTATAGTACCATGCAGTCTGGTTATCACCCTGATGATGGAGGCAAGAAGGACCTTTGAAACACTAGCAAACTCCTACCAGGCTATGTGGTGATAAAACCCAGGAGGCAGCCACCTCTGTACTCACCACTGTGAGATCCTCAAATTATATTTGCATTCTGTTTGTTTGGGTGTAGCAGTCATTTCAGGAACATAGTTTAACAACATATGCAGGGTTCTAAGCATCTGCCTCACTAATGGAAATAGTGTGATAGCCCAGATGATGGAGAAAGTAAGCACCTCTGAAACATCAGTAAACTTCTACCAGCCTACAAGATGCAACAAGGTTTCATGAAAAACAAATTTACTTTTACAGAACCAATACTTTAAACATCCATAAACTCCTAGACAGTATTCCTATTGCAGAAAATGTGAAACTTTCACGTTTCCATCAGTTATTACACTAGACACAAAGATTTAAGAGTATAAAAAAATGTGGACTTAGGTACCACAATAACATAATATAATTTCATTTTAAAGGTTGCAAAAAGGCACTGATCCTAAAAACAGCATTATCTCATTTTGGATACGTATCACTTATCTTACTTTTAATTATATACTTATTATAAACTGGATATTTATTCACACACATGCTGTAACAAGTTCCACATCTTTGTACTAAGAAATATGTATGGAACGTACATAAATTCTATTGTGTTCTTTTCTCTTAGAATTTGCCTTTTATTTATATTTCATCGTACAAGACACGGATGAGCAACATGTCAATGCACATACACAGTACTTGCTTCTAATGCAATATTACATAGTTGTGACAGTCCACTACAGTATTACAATATAATTACACAAGGGAGCATCACAAAACTATTAATCTAATCTACCTCCTCCGCCATTTAAAATTATTCCAATTCCTCCGAAAGCAATACAAGTTTCATAACACTCAATTGCTTTAAATAGGGTAAAGACAGAGCACCATTCTTCTTCTAACCTACTCTTGTATTTTCTCAATCACAGATATTACCAAGTATTGTATTGTATCTACGTGGTGTGTTCACCACGCACTACCACCACAGATAAATTAAACATAAAACACAGTAAATTGCTATTAACTGTGGTAGAAATTCATGACTTTATGTTGATTCTCGCTTCCAAATACGTCATATCATAGTCATGGCGTCTGTCTTGGTTCCAGAGTTTGAAAGGCCTGGGTTTTCATTTGAAAACTGTCAAAGGTAATAAGAATTTATTAGAATTTTGATTGCAATAATTGTAAGGACTATTGCGCTTTATTGTTAAATATTGTTGTATTATTTTTAGTGTAATAACAACAAAATTTACTTGAAAAAGAACATGCATTGTCACGTCTGTGAAGTATTATGGACAAGTGGCACAGCATTTTATAATGTTCCATCTTATTCAAAAATAAATGTGAAATAATTTACGTTTTTCCTATAAACATCGATTGAAGCGTTGTGTAATTGACAGTGATTGCTTAGTGATGTACTTTGCCAGAGGTGTCCTGTAACAGTGACCTGAAGTAAAGGAGAAAATCTCATATATTAATGCCATGTTGTAGGAATGCTTTCCTTCAAAGTAAAGGGTTTCCTGTACCCAAGGCGGTGAAGACGGGAACAACAATAGTTGGAATAATATACAAAGATGGTGTAATCCTTGGAGCTGATACCAGGGCTACAGAGGATGTGCTTATATCTGATAAGAATTGTGCCAAAATTCACTATTTGGCCCCAAATATGTACTGCTGTGGTGCTGGTACAGCAGCCGATACATCTAAGACTACTCAGCTGATTGCATCTCAATTAGAACTTCATCGACTAAATACAGGAAGAGTTGTTCCTGTTGTCACAGCAAACAGGATGCTGTCACAGATGTTGTTCCGTTATCAGGCAAGAGAAACATGATTATAAATGTGCACTGTATTGTTTGTTTCTGCTTAGGTTTTCATGTGACATATATATGGCAATATTGTATTTGCATAACAGACACTTCATGTACAGAAGAATCATTTTGGTTCTTATTCTCATTCAGACAGAAGCTCTACAAGTTTATATTTATACCAGAACTTATCCAATTCCATCATGCTCTTTTCTTTTGAAAGTGGCATGTCTGAGGAGAAAGGCTGATTTTTGCACAGTAGTTACTGGAGGGGGGGTATGCATACATAAAAATACAGATGGTACATAGGGGACACCATTTCCAAAGTTCTATACAAGCTTTGATATTAAATGCCACATGAGAAGTAATTTTCTGCTGTCCAGTTTGGTTTTAAGGTTGGGAGACATCAGAATATATGTTTATTACTGCCTGCAAATCAAAAGACACAGATATTATAGAGTATTGTTTAACAATAGATGGCATGTTAAAGGTATGTACAGACTATTTCAATTGATGTAATTCCATTGTCAGCTTTTTTTAGTCATTTTTGCTTTTGCTTTAGGGCTACATAGGAGCATCTCTTGTCCTTGGTGGAGTCGATAACACTGGTCCACATCTGTACTGTATCTACCCACATGGATCATCTGATAACGTGCCGTATGCCACCATGGGCTCTGGTTCACTTGCTGCAATGGCAGTGTTTGAATCCACATGGAAGCCAAATATGAATGTAAGTTTCTGGTCAAATTTCTATCATTTGTAAGATGAGAATTCTGCAGTATCCAGATTTTCACTTATACTAAAATGATAAGTGAGTGAATTATTCAGAAAGGAATGAAATGTTCAGATTATGTTACATCTTTATAGTGTTCTGTTAAATTGGCTCTGAAGTCCAGTCTGTATCTCATTGAAATGACTAGGAAAACACAGAATATAAAAGTATTTCTCCTAACCCAAAAGGAGGGAAAAGCTAGAAAAGAAAAATTTAAGGACTGTGGGACATTAATGTTTTTTAATAGTAAAACTAATTTGTGAATAAGTATATTAGAATCTAGCCAGTTTTTATAAGCATCCTCTTCCTCTCTTTTCCCCCCTTACAACATAAAATTTTGGTGTTCTTACCTCTGGTAATGCAGTGTTGCAACTATATTGTTGGTTACAGGAGGAGGAGGGGAAACAGCTGGTAAGGGATGCTATTGCATCAGGTATCTTCAATGATCTTGGATCTGGCAGCAATGTGGATGTCTGTGTTATCCGTAAAGGGAGCGTGGATTACCTCCGCCCTTTTGATCAAGCAAATGTCAAGGGAA
>NW_019059569.1:1216448-1248590 GCF_000696155.1 Zootermopsis nevadensis
GACAAAGAACAGCACCATCTGAGATCTGCCGCTCACTTAAAAGCCTCCAGTAGTCGCGCCCCACCACAGAGGCACCAAGACAACATGAGAAGAATCCCACATACTTCACACTGCCAAGGAAAATGAGAATTTACATTATTCAGAATCATCTTAAGTTTAATTTGAACCATCAGATACCATCAAGTTAAAATTAAATTTAAGACAGATACAACTGAAACTTCACCACACAGGCCCCACCAAGCACAATTCATAAAATTTAATGATTATTTGTGAGATGGAAACAGCAAAAAGCAGGAGATGCTCACAAATTAATAAAGGTGCAAAACAAAAAATCAAATTTGTCTCTGTAAATTTCAACAGAAAAATCTTAACAGTTCCAATATTATATGTAAAAACGCAGATGATAGAAGACTTATGCACATAGGTATTCAATTTTATTAATTTAACTGATAACATCATACAATGAAAATCTGCATAGTATTATGTTAATGAAGACAAGGAAAACAACTTACCAGAGAGCACATGTAAGAGATGCAGCTCCTAAACTAAGCCACAGCCACCATTGTAAGCAATATGGATGGTTGTGGTAACGACGAAACTTCAAAATGCACAGAAGTCCAAAGAGAGCAAATAGCAACAACATGGACTCCATCAGAATGAACCTGGACTGAGTCAACATTGCATTATCTGGACACAAAAAGAAAAAAATTGTTAAACAATTTAGCGATAATTAATGATGTATATATTACTAATCTTTTGATGCACATTCTCATGTTATCAAAACAGTTATATATATATAAAATAGCCCTATATACCCAACATTTTAGTATGTTCAGCGCAAACACAGAAAACCACAATTATCAAGTGAATTTTTTGGTTTTGTGTGATATCCTGAACTGTTCTTATTCATAACACTTAAAGAAAAAAAAAATTATTCACAACATTCTTCAGCACATTTTCCAATTTTGTTCACAGCATTATCCAAACTAAATCAAGAGAGGTTAATAGATTTAAAAATCTTGCTTTGACCATTTTATAAAACATTTTTAAAGAAAATTCCTTGGCATCTTACTCATCAAGGGTAAAAGAGGGTTTGGCTACTGTACTGGAGTGTCAGAAAGCAAAACAAGACAATTTTATTACAGAGTGAAAAATTACAGGACCTGTTTGACTTGGCCATGCAATAAGCTTCCAACTGGTTAAATTTCTGCTCCCAATCTGTCCACTCCTCACCCATCATGCCATGGAAATTAGGTATAATATGCATGTCATTCTATTATTTGAAGTGGATGAAACTTTTCTGTTACTAAAACAGTTAACAACTCTTGGCTTAGTCAAGTTTGGTTTGCCTTTCTGTATTTACTCACATACAAAATGAGACCTGGAAGATCAGACCACACTCGGAGGTCGCCAGTTATCAGAAAGGTGTTTATTATGCAGGGATCAAATTATTCAGTATTCTTCCTGATAGCACTAAAATATAAATCATGACATAAAAGCATTTAAGCTGGCATTTAAAGATAATCTTTCATCTCATTCCTTTACTCCATAGAAGAATTTACATGAATTGAAAATTATTAAATACTGTGAATATTTATGTAAACAGCTGTAATAATTTTGTAGTTACAATTTTGTTTTGGTATTTTACTATACTAAGACATGTTCCACATCCTTGGATCAATCTATGTAAATAAATCCTAATTCTAATGTACATGCACACAAATCTACATAAACACACACACACACACACAAATACCAACACTGGCATAGGTTTACATTATAGTAACCAACCTATGAATGCGAGAAACAATTTCAACCTATTTCATCCTCCCATTTACATACAGACCACAAAGTAATAAGAATCCTGCAAGAGCTGCAGTCCATTGTGTGAGGCCAAGCTCCAACATGAGGTGGTATGTGGTGGGAAGAATTAAACTTCCACATACTGCTGGCACAAGTCGCAGCGCAAATAGAGGAACAACTTCAGAGTATGAACTGCCAATTCGGTCAAATTTGAATTGTCCTGAAATAAGAAAACCAACATAATTTCAGTACCATTTTTCATCTCAGCACTGTAACATATATTATGACGGCATATCACAGCCAGTCCTTTTCCTAAAACAGGAGCAAAAATTAAACACTTACTTTGAAAAAACCCACTAGAGATTGGATAGGAAAAAATAATCATATGTCAGTTCAGAGCTGAAGGACTTCTGAGCTCTGAAAATTTCATGTCTTATTTTCTTTTATTGTTTCTACTTTGAGATTATGTCTAAGTACTTGCTTCAGATTTCATCCCTTCTCGTTCATTTCTTAATACTCCATAAAAACTTCACCTCCACTACTTTATGGCATATACATATAGTGCTTGTTTCCTAAACAAACATTTGCTGGTACTCTAAAATAAATAAGAAACCACACAGTGTTGAAAACTTTGAAATAATTTATTTTAAATTGTACTGTACTAAAGTAATTTCCAAATGGGCACCATAACAATATTTCTACCATCTTCACGCTTCTGCCTCTTACTTTGCTGTTTTTTACTGGGTATTAGTTTTCCAGGAACTAGGAACTGACGTATGGGAAAGGCTGAAATACATTCAGTGGAAAGCCAACAAGTTTTATAATTATCAGAGCTGTTACATAAGTAATACAGTCCTTGTTGGTGTTACAATTATATTAATTTCTGAGAACCCACACTCACAGTAGAGATTTGTATGCTGTTTACTAAACTGATAAAAGGCAAGATTCAGGAGCTTTCCTGTCACTTAAAAAGCTGCATCATCATCAATAAGATGTGTGTCTGCCACTCTAAACTATTTACATAAATATTGTATTTCAGTATGTCCAAATGTTAATTTTTTCCAACATTTTCATATCAAAATTGGGGATCTAAAACTTTGCAACATTTTACTATTTATGTTCCTCAGTTAAAAAGACAATTTTACACATGTTGTTTTAGGTTTTCACAAAACTTGACCTCTTGCCCTATTTTTGGCTGGTATGCCTTCAAGAGATACTCTTGAATTTAAAATTTAAGTTGCTTTAAGAGACAACAGTTGGCCAAATTCCATTCTTTGTTCTGAAAACCAGAAATCAAGCAGATCTGCCACTCTTTCACTTCCTGTCACTTCTTTCAACTTTGATCAGTACTTCATTCACATAACTTTTTTTTTCCTGTCAATGTTTCTATTCTTGCTTCCTTTTCACTTCCTGTAATTTTATCATACATGTTTTCAGCCAACTGATGTCCTTAGGAAACAAGGAAGAAAAAAAAAAATTATTTTATGACTTGTAATGGTAAGCAGACAGGCAGGCAAAATCATATTTGGGTAGCTAATAAATCCTTTGAAAGTGTGATAAAATTCAAATATTTGGGAATAACAATAACAAATCAAAATGATATTCATGAGGAAATTAGGAGGAGACTAAATTATGGAAATGCTTGCTACTTTTTGGTTCAAAATATTCTGTCTCCCCAACTGGTTTCTAAGAACCTAAAGATTAAAATATACAAAACAATAACTCTGCCTGTTTTGTATGAGTGTGAAACATGGTCTCTCACTCAGAGGGTGGAACATAGATTGCAAGTGTCTGAGAACAGGGTGTTGAGGAGGATATGTGGGCCTAGGCAACAAAAGAAATGAAGAGATAACGAGAGAAGCACAAATTTCCCTAACATTAAATTACATACAAGACTGTATATGGAACAGGAAAGAGTACTGACATAATCCCTTAAAGAAATTATGAAATACAAACACAATGAAGACTTAGAAAACACAGAATTACCAATATTCTGTTCTCTAATACTCATAGCTCACCAACTACACCACATACTTCAAAATATAATGAAAATACTCTTACATATTACCAAAAGAATGTGGTATGTGCCAACCACATATTAATACTGTAATTCCAATAACATGAGAAGTAAAACTCTCAGATCTGTAAAAACAGATTTTAAAAAACACATTTGCTTTGCTAATACTCAAGGTACAAAAACAGAAAAAGGTTCTCACCATCAAATCCTGCTAAATATGCAACAGCAGCTATTAGTTGCTTTCCAAATGGTGGGTGAGAATCAAAGAAAAATGTCCTTTTCATATAGAGACTCACGTACTTTCCATAATGAAGCTCATCAAAACTGCAACAGAGTAACCAGAGATAATGTAGAAACTATTCTCAGCATTAATTTAAAAATAACATTCTGAAAACGTGTACAACTGTTTCCTATTCACATTTGTTATATATGGACAGGTATGTACACCACTACAGAAGGTTTCATGCTTAATAAGGGTTTCATTTCAGACAAGTGTATATTTTAGGAATGTTATGACCTTGCTGTGGATATGTAGTAGCACACTGTCATGCTGAAAAAGTCCAGTTTCGCTTCTAGCAGTTGAGACATTAACTAAATCTCAAACATGTTGAGATATACATTTCTAATTGCTTTTACAGCAAACAAGAAGGGGCCATACTTGAATATTATGCCTGATCGCCACCTTCCTGAGATAAAATGTTGCTTTGACATTAAAATTAATTTTGGACAGACAAGTTTCATCTGCGCTATATCACAGAAAAATTCAAAATATAGGACTTTGTCATTTGGCATAATGTTAAGTAACAGTCGTAACCGTGGTTGTAATTTAAAATCATTCATTATGTTGTGACTGGGGCAAAGGGGGTGGAAATTGTGTATGTTGGATAGTAGTTAACTATTTTACTGACTGAGCTTTTGGTAATGGCTGCTACCACCAAATCATACTGTAGTAGAACTACTATAGCCATAGACAGCAGCATGTCATTACACACCACCTACATTTCCAACTTACAGCATTGAGTAAACATCTGTATGTTGGCATAATCTGTCTCTGCAATTGACCAGAATAGTATCCATGATGACCTCCTGTTTCAAACTAAAATTATCAGATGGCATGTGAATTACTGAAAATTAAGTCCATAAAGTGAGATGAATTAATTATACAAAATGCAAAATGTATATAATGCCATCAGCCACAATAAATGCAGCACTACT
Organism: Zootermopsis nevadensis; assembly: GCF_000696155.1. The sequence continues at coordinate 1,221,484 of NW_019059569.1, forward strand.
TGCATCAAAAGGAAGACTATCATATTATCTGTTCAGCAATAATGGAATGGCAAAAACCATGAATTCTCAATGCTTCTGAAAACTACACCATGACCACTCACCAAGTTGAACATGGTCCCCCTTTACAGCTAAATCTCATCTAAATAATATTTAGGAATTCAATTCTTGTTCCAAAGAAAACACAATGTTTCCCCATTACAAAGCTTGATGGTTAGTGTGGTTTAAAGAAATAACCACAGTTTTCATTCTGAGAATAATGCAAACAACATAAATATATAAGACTTCAGGTTCTCACAGCGGTGAGTAGTCTGTGGACAAACTACAGAATGATTTCATAATAAAGCAGGTTATCTCCATACCAAACAGTACCCGGCAAAATAAATAACTTACACTATACTACGAGGCTCCTCTAATCTATACATGCGAGTTGCAAGTCCTCCCAGAAAAAGCATTAGTGCCATTACATCCAAATCTATGTTGACATGAAATCTTCGTGTAGCAGAAATACAGGTCGTATTACTGCTAGTGGAGTATGATTCTTCAACACCCATTTCTGGAACAGATTCTCCATCACCCTGACAAAAAATAATAGAATCTAATTAAAAAGTCACAGAAAGTATAAAAATGGCAACAGTTCCATTTTCAATATGAACTCAACTGTCATTTGATTTATAGCCTGAATATTAATAGGAGACACACACACACACATATAACCAACCAAAATCCTTTGCACAAAGGACAAGTTGCCTGACGGGATAACCTATCATCAGCAGCAACAGACCCTATTTTAAACATTACAAACTCCTGCCACAACAAAACCCCATTACTTCAAGCAAATTCCCATTTTAGGTACAAGGCTCTGTTTAGCATTTCCAGCAATGCGTTTCATACGCAGGAATGGTGTCGGGTGCTTGCACAGAACTCCGCTCTTAGTTGGCTGTTTGGTTGGTTACACATATACACATCCCATAAACCAATTTTAAGCAAGGTATAGTATGTCAAGGGACAATACGCCACATTCAGAAAATACACACAAATACAACACCCATGCAGAACATTCCCCAAAGAACAAAATGTACCACCACAAAGTAAATAATACACAATTACATTACTAATGACTGCCTATCAGTTTTATACTGTTTATAGATGGCTACAATTCATGCTTTCAAAAATTATGTTACTAAAATATTATTACATGCAACCTTTATAATGAGACTTGTGTTTACAGTCAAATATATGTACCAAATTTGCAGACACATAATTACAGACAGTTAACCATTTCTTAGTAACATAAATTCAAGAAATTCATGCACAGAATAAGAAGTGAGTCAAAATTAAATATTACAATGTTACTTTAAATTGTTTACTGCTAGCAGAAAAACGTTTAATTTTGGTAGGAACACTGTTACACGGTTTATTCTGGCACAGTAGCCTTCTATTTGACAGACTATAAGATTATAAGTTATTGCTTGTGTTAATAGTATTTGTAATAAATTGTTTGAATAATAATAAAATGCTTAATTGCTATCAAAAGATCTCAAAGATGTTAATTAAGTGCAGTCAATCACTATAACCATTCTCAACTTTAAAATTAGTGGAAGTAAATAATGATGAACATCTGCACTTTCCCAACAAAGCATTCCGCAAGCACAGTATTACGGAGGAGTTATATTTTAAAATGAACTTACAGCACATAATGGCTACAATAACAAATTCAAATACACTGTAAAAATGACTTTTCACCTCATCTCTCTGCAATGTTGGCGATTCATCTGCATGTGCTGTTTCTGATTTTGACTTCAAACACTCCGCTTCTTTTCCAAGAAATCCGCCTATATCCAAACACGATTTACTTTCAAATATAGTAAAGTTCGATTTTCCTTTCGCATATTTCTTCGACGACTTTACTGTGCTTTGTATTTTCTTGTTACGCTTTTCTAGTTCCATTATAAGAAAGTTAAATGTGTGTACAGATTTCCTTAAAATTTCAGACGTTTACAGGCCAGGTGCCATTCCACTTCATACGTCAAATGGGTCATTGGCTTGAATGTAACGGTACTTCAGTATGTAAATTATCTTGCCACCGGGCACTTCATACTTTAATACAGTGGCACTAACTATGTATCATATTTGGTTATATGAAATATTCTTACAGTATTCAAGCGTAATATGAAATTAACCTATAGCTCTTTATTTCAGTAACCTCAAAAATTCCACTCAACAGTTTCTAGCGCAGATAATACCACAGATAATACACGTGGATAATACCAACAGTTGCAGTATACAACGGCTTTCGAGTTGGTATAATCTATGGGAAGGAACATTGCATTAACCATACATTACCTATACGAATTACACTGGAACTACAGAAAATACCAACAAAGTTTGAAATTGATCTATGGCTGGAATCACTGGTAATACCAACCATCCGAGGTATGTTCGAACACTGTTCGTGACGTCACTGTATGCAAGCGAGAATCTTTGTCGTAAACATGTCATGTGGTGGTGAGGGTGTTAACTGCCCTGTTTGTTTCAAGAAATATCCTGTTACGGAAATAGAAAATCACGCAAATAAGTGCATATTTCTCAGTTCTGGGGGAAGTGATTCGGTATCTTCAAAAAGAATTGGGGATCTTAAACAGATGAATCCAACTGCGAAAAGGCAGAAGAGTGATGGTTATGTTGACGAAGACCATGTTTGTAAAGTATGTGACGAACAACCTGTAACCTATACCAAGATATGTAAACATTAGATAACTGGACTGAAATGCATGGGGTTGTAGAATCGAATCTCAGTCGTCAGAACGGATTTTTCTTTTCATTTACCATATTATGTTACGTGAAACAAAGAATTACTGCACCAAAGTCTTGTATTTTCCGGAATCTTTTTACCACACATTATTGTATGCCTGCCCCCCCCCCCCCCCCTTCACAAATTTGTTTTCCCGCCATGTTGGTGCTCCTGATTGCAGGAAATCGAAAAGTACGATTTTAGGGTTGTTCCCATTGGCACAACGTACGTATGTACCAAATTTCGTTCAAATCCATCCAGCAGTTCTTGATTTGATTATGCGGACAAACAGATATGACCAGTCCGCTGCATTCATTTCATGCACATTGTGCAACGAACGCAAAATAATTAAGTTGTGAAGCCAGGCAGTGACAGTGTTTACATGACACCAAGCGACTGTTTGGAATTAGTTCAAGCATTCATTGTTGAGATTTGGATGTTCTCACAGCAGTGATGTAGATATGGACCTGTAAGTTGTAACATCATGTGACCATCTTACCTCCATATTCATGGTGACAGGAGCAGTACATTCCTCCAAAACATTGGCATCTACCAACAAAACCATGGTATAACAACCCAGAAGACCAACATTAACTTATTAATTGTTAATTTATGATTTAATGTTTAAGATTTGTATTTTTTGTAAATCTAGTCACACTTCCCTTTGAAAGGAGCCAGGATAGCTCAGTCAGTATAGTGACTAGCTATGGGCTGAATGACTGGTGTTTGATCCCCAACAGGGGCAGAGTATTTTTCCTCTAGCCTCTGCATCCAGACTGGCTCTGAGGCCCACCCAGCCCCCTATCCAATGGGTACCGGTGTCCTTTTCCAGGGGTAAAGCATGGCTGGGGCATCATGCGCTGACCACTCACCCCAGTCTAGTGCCAAGGTCAAGAAAGCGTTGGAGTTATACCTCCACTCCCCCCCCCCGCCCCCAAAAAACCTACATGGCGTATAACAGGATGGCTTTACTTTACTTTTACTTCCCTTTGAGCAAATTGTCAATCATGGGTCTTACAGGGAAAGACTGATTTTGACAGGATATGTAGTTTTTTGTAAATCAATGATAATGAAACACTGATTTTTACAGGAAATGAAAGGTTCAGGTGCTTACAATTTCCAACACAACTTCACAAGCCGTGTTCCATTGGCAGAACAGATGCGCCCCTCAGATTTTACACATTTCTTTGGACAAGAACATGTCCTTGGTCAGGACAAGGTCTTACGGACACTGTTAGAGAAGAGGGATATACCTAGCATGATTCTGTGGGGACCACCAGGATGTGGGAAGGTATTTTTACATCTAGTACAAGACACATTCTACTGGATAATTAGAAAAGTTATTTAAGGCTGGAGTGTGAGCTGTATAATTTAATTTATAATGCTTTTGGCTCCTCTGTGGTAACTGTTAGTTCTCTTTCTTATGTATGTCTTCAGTTCATGGATCACAGTTGTACAATATATTTATTTCATCATTTATTACCATTTTATTTCTTTTGATAGATTGTGATTTGGTTCTGGTTTGGTAGGTAGACTTTAAAATAGTTTTTTTAACTTGTTCAAAATATTCACTGCTTATCATTTTAAAATCATGGGATAATACCTTATAAACTTCCAGAGGTAGTGATATGTGAAGTTCTTGCCTTTAGGTTTTTGTGGCTGGAGTTTGATTTATGACTTTGGCTTTCAGGAATAAGCCATGTAGAATTTTGAAGGTTTCATAATGTTTTGACAAATGTTGCTGTTGCCAAATTTAGATTGAATACATTTGAAAGGGGGGATTTGCAAGCCCTTATATAGATGGACAGTAAGCTGTGAGTGGGTGAGTAAGTAAGTTATTGGATGAATATCAGAATGGGGTGCTACTGAATAAGGAGTGACCACATGGTAGAATGGAGTGATTCAACAGGTGATTAGGAGAAGAGGTGATGAGGAAAGTGTTAGTGGCCTGTGAATAGGAAAAAAGTTTATTAAAAAGGATTTAGTGATCACATGGTTAGTAAAAGAGATGATGGAATTTTTTTTGTAACAATATGATTAAGAGAAGAGGTCTGAAAATGTTTTGGTGATCAAGTGGTTAAGAAACCAGTGATGAGGGAATTACAGCAGCCATGTGGTTAAGAAAGGAAGTGATGGAAAAAAATTAGTGCCTATGGTTAGGAGCAGAGGTTATGCCCCTCCCCCCATGAGGATTGGTAAGTAATTAGGTGATGGCAGGAAGAAATGAAAGAGGCATGGAGTTCACAGTGAAGTAGGTGAAGTAGAAGAGGCAATGAAAAAGTTTTAGTGATGATGTAGTTTAGGAAAGAGATGTAGGAAAACATTCAGTGATTATGTGGTTGGAAAGTGAGGTACAGAAATGTGTTCTGGTAACCTTTAGGGAAGGGGGTGTGAAAACGTTTTTAGTACCAAATATGCTGACACTGACCAAAGCGTGCAGATGATAATGCATCCCAACTTAGGGCCAAATTTAAGAATGCAAGATGTTTACTTCCACTGCCCATACATTTTCATAGTGTCACATTTAAGCATAGGCACAACATAAAATAATTTCAGCTGTCAGCCATATCATGCTCTCCATAATTGTTCTGTGCAGAGATCATTTCCAGTAATAGTTTGGGTAATTATACGGGATTGTCTTTGAAATCGGGTGACTTACTGTTAATTTTCTTTCAGACAACGCTTGCTCACATCATAGCATACCAATGCAAGAGAGATAATCAGGAAGCAAGGTTTGTCACAATGTCTGCTACCATGTCAGGTGTTAATGATGTCAAAGATGTAGTGAAAATTGCAAAAAATGAGCTCGCATCTTTCAAGAGGCGAACTATTCTTTTTATGGATGAAATTCATCGCTTCAATAAATTACAACAGGTATGAATAGCTATTTTGACCATCATTTTCCCTGGTCAGTTTCTAGTACAGGTAGCCCTCGATTTACGCCGGGGATGCGTTCCTAGACGAACCAGCGTAAATGGAATCGACGTAAATTGAAACTCTTTTATAATGTGAATCAATGGTAAGTCAATGACATGCGTTCCCAGCACCCAAACATTGACTAGTAATATAATGGCATTACATTTAAAGCTCTGAAATAATGTACAAAAAATAAAGGAAATTTAAAAAATTATTTTATACGCTTACAATCGGCAATTCGTTGGTCCCCGTGATTGACTGCGATTCTTTCATGTGATTGATGTGTACAGTCATCTCTGCTGTTATGCGATAGTTGCATTCATGTAAGACGCCGACCTATAGAAAATCGTGTAGTAAAAATAACCCCGGTACCTCCGCAGAGATTAAATTAGCCCTTTGAAAGTTTAAAGCGCCAGGAATGAAATTGCATAAGAGCAAACTCGCATATGCAAAAATTTGCATTTCACAAACAGCTTTTACTGATTCATCGATCTCAGTGGAGCAAATTCGCGTTAATGAAACGTAAGTAATTGCAGAGATGACCGTATTTATAATTTTTATTCAAAATCAGTGATGTAAGAATTACAATTTAGTATAATAATCAGTGCGAGATACATTGTAAAACGTTATAAATAATAGTAAAATATATTTTTTCACTTTTTGACTTGCTGGTTTCACATTCGGCGAAAATTGAACCGGTGCAAATCGAGGGCTACCGGTATATTACTTTTACTTTAACTGCTGTGTGGGACAAAGATTCACCACATATTAGATGTAACTGCTATATTTCAAAGGCTAAGATGAGTTATTTCAGTCTATATAACATGTTCCTTACAAGTCTTCTGGGCAGAAGTATGTTGTGCAGTAGAAAAGTCATAACCTTGATTTCAGACTTACTAAAGTAGTGTCACGATTTTGTAATCCCTTGCCTCACCCACTTGTGATCTGGTAAGCGTGGGTGTAAAATTATAGCATTGTTGCCAGCTCTTCAGTTGAACTCCGAATGTCAAAGAGTGCAGTTGCTATTTTGCAGAAGTCAGAATCAGGGACACTGAAGCAGTAGAACAGAGCTCACAGATAAGAAACACGCCTGGCAAATATGTGGCTCAGCCAGAGTTGTACTGAGGCAGACACTGATGAGCAATGATATGAATGATCATCAAATCACAACTGTAGGATAATTCACTCCAAGGAGCTACATTCACAATAATGCATTAAGCAAGCTTCTTGAAATTTACTAGGTCATATACGAGGTGCGATCGGAAAGTTTCCAGACTGCGCCTATAAAAACCTGTACACTTATCTCAGGTATTAAATTCATCCATCACCCTCGAAGTAGTTCCCCTGGGAGTGAACACAACGATCCCAGCGCCGCTGCCAAGCCTGGAAGCATCCCTGGAAATCTTTCTTTATCAGCCTGTCAAGCACCATCTGCGATTCTGCCTGAATCTCTTCTATCGTCTCAAATCTCCTTCCCTTGAATTTTCATCTTTCGGAAGAGGAAGAAGTCACACGGAGCTTAAAAAGGAAGTTGGGGTCGGTTCTTGCAAGATCTTTCAGCTCCTGACAAACGAGAAGTCAAGTCGATTCTGCTTCTGGTCCTCAGACAGGAGCCTTGCGTCGCATGTGGAGTTCTTCCTTTAGAATCAGCTGACAGGTCCCATAGCCTATCCCAACAATGTCGCACAAGTCGTTGATGGTACGACGTCGATCTTCGTAACAGTTTCGGGCGTTGTGCTCGAAGATGGTCGTCCAGAACGCTCATCATCATCGACAGAGGTTCGGCCATTTTTAAAACGTGAATGCCACACAAAAGTTTGTGCACGACCCATTGCGGACTCCCCAAATGCTTGCTTTAGCATTTCATAGGTTTCCGTAGCCGTTTAGGCGAGTCTTTGGCAAAATTTGATGCACACGCCATTCCGAAAGCGCAGGAGGGTCGGTGTAATGCACTACCAAAACGCCCGTAACTAAGAAACAAATGCTAATTCGATGATGCCGGCTGGCACACCGATTCAGATCGCACCTCGTAGCATGCTGGCTTTATTATGAGCTTTTCATGATATAATGTGAAAGTTATAAGGTGTTGACACATACTTCACTATAATTCTCCTTAACAAGTAGCACCAAACATTTCTTTAGTGACAGAAAGTCACTGCAGAATAACAAGTTGCAGTTTCATGATTAGAACATTTTCATACACCACCCTCCCCTTACGATATGTATTCATCAAGAACACAACAAGGTATTCCTGAGCACATTGTCTGATGATATTTTGTTTGCCATTTTCCACATTCCTGGAACTGCTTTCATTATACAGATTTTGACTTCATGAGTAGAACATTTTTTGCCCCTTAATTCAGTTCCTGGCAGGGGTAGAGATTTCTCCCCTTTTCCAATGTATAAACCCTAGCACATTCCTATCCAATAGGTAGCAAGAGTTTTTATTTCAGGAGTAAAGCAGCTGGAGTGTAAAAATTACATCTCCCTGGCATCCTGTGCTGTAGAGCTTTATAAGTGTACCCTCAGTATAAATTCTTGGCACAATACTTTGGCACAGGGGTGATTTTCTCTCTAGATTTTATAATATTTTTGTTACATTAAAATATTTTTAAGTTGTCAAAATAATGTTGTGAACTGTAATTATGTCTTGTTTTCAGGACATCTTTCTTCCTCATGTTGAGAGTGGAACTATCACATTGATCGGTGCCACTACAGAAAATCCTTCTTTCAGCCTCAATTCAGCACTTCTGAGCCGCTGTCGAGTAATTGTTCTAGAGAAACTCAACACAGAACATATTGTTGCTATTTTAGAGCGGGCCCTAAAAGTTATTGGTGCTAAAACTGTGAAAGCAGGAGAAAAGATTAATTTTACTAAACCTGGTGACAAAATACCAAGGTAATTAAGCGCATGGCATAAAATCATTGTTACGGTTTGTTTTTATACTCTGTCCCTTGTTTCTGTCACTTCCCAACTACCAGTCAGTGACAGCTTACAGATTTTTGGCAGGCCACACCAGTCTGAGTGTAGAATTGCTCCATAAGAACAATAATAGTGGCTCCCTTGCTCTCACCTGATCCTCACTATCTTCCCCACTTGTCTACTCTGTCTGACTGCTTTCCATATCTCAAACTAGTTCTGCGCAATGCATATTACTCACTGCCTCGTTAATGGAGACAGCAGATACCTCTGAAACATCTTACAATTGATGGCATCTTAAAATAGAGAAAATATGGTAATCTGACCGTGAAGTCTAGATACATGGCAGTAATTATCAAGGCTTCCTATTTGGTCCTTAGTGACAAGTCAATAACCATATTCCTGTATGCTATTCACAAAGGTAGTATATTACCTTGATTAAGAATATTTAGTTTTGAGCTCACCAAATATTCCATTAAGCTTTTTCCTCTTGAGTTGGCCCCAGTGATCTCTCATGTGATTTGGTGTGCATTGGCATTGCATCCAGTGATAAGCTGCTTTCTCCTGTGTGCAGTAATAATTATTGTTAACATCTGTCTTCCCCATGGTTGGCAGTGGTTTATCCAAATCATGGGGAAGGCGTGCTGAGGGAACAGTTAATTTCATATGACTCCCTCCACTTTGGTTTATTATCCTCACTACTGTTACATCCCTGGAACAAATGTTCAACAAAGGAAAGGTATTTGTTTGATTCCTGACATAAATGCACTGTCTTGGAATTGCATTGGTTACAACAACACATTGTTCCCTAGTGCAGTTTGATTTCTTATTTGGTCCCCAGGGTTCTTAAATAAGAACCATATCTCTTTCTCCTGAAGCACGTTTCTGCCACTGTCATAGCTGCAAAATGTAAAGTAGGGTTAATATTTTACTGATATGAACCAAACTTAGATTTGTTCAGTTTTGTGAACCCCAAATACCAAATTTAATTTAAATACATTCAGTAGTTTTATTGATGAAATACAGATGGGCAGTTGTAACCACTCTGTTATGTGTTAACTTTCTGCAGATTGTATGAAGAGCACCAAGTCATTATGATGTGGATAATAAACATGTTACTGATAATGGAAAAAGTGTAATCTGTTCTTCAAGAGAACATGAAACAAATTCTGCATGATAATTTGATTCCTTTTCATTAGCAGTAAATAATATTACACTATGCATGACTTATAGAATTACATGCAAATCCTGACACTCTGATACCAAGAGAAACAAGTAACTGATGTGATCTTAATGCAGGGTGCTAATAGATGAAGCAACAGTGACATGGCTGGCTGAGATGTGTGATGGTGATGCCCGTGTGGCTTTGAACAGCCTACAGCTGGCCCTTCAATCCCGAGACCAAGACTCAAACTCAGGAGTGATCCTCATTTCACTTGATGATATCAAAGATGGGGTGAAGGTAATGTAATATATGGGAAGTTGATTACTCTGAAGGTACATGGGTCCACTAATAGATGGCACATAAGCAAGCTCAAAATAATGTAAAATGTCCTATAGGATACATTATACTCTAGCTTTTAGGAATGCAATTATTGTTTACTGTATTTCAGAAAATAGTAGTCAGGAATATCCTTTTGCTTATTCATCAGGGTTGGAATATGTAGAGGTACAGGTTTTCTACAATTTTTCACTATTAGTGTTTCTCTAGAGGAAAGTGGATTTGAACAGAAACTGAAAACATTGAAGAAGAAATTTAACACTGAGATTCCTGTGTTGAAAGTTTTTAATGTCAAGTGACATTTGAAGATCTCATGGTGGTGAGGATATTGATGTTCGTCTTCTCAATTTTAAGATCATGTTGTCTTGTATGTAGATACCAATGCTTCAGCCCTGAAGATGGAGGCAGTATGTTCCTCCAAAATGCTCACATGGCATTACAACTCAGAAGATGAAAAGTAGCTTGTTAAATGAATGTTCCTTTGTGTCTAGGAAAAGCATATACGAGGTGCGATCGGAAAGTTTCAAGACTGTGTCAATAGAGGGCGAACCGGATGTAGTACGAGCTTCTGCCGCTAGGGGGTGCGGCCTACATTCATAGTGAATCAGTGTGCCAGCCGGCATCATCGAATTAGCATTTGTTTCTTAGTTACGGGCGTTTTGGTAGTGTATTACACCGACCCTCCTGCAATTTCGGAATGGCGGATTTTCATGAACAAAGAGTGTGCATCAAATTTTGCCAAAGACTCGCCAAAACGGCTACGGAAACCTATGAAATGCTAAAACAAGCATTTGGGGAGTCCGCAATGGGTCGCGCACAAACTTTTGTGTGGCATTCACGTTTTAAAAATGGCCGAACCTCTGTCGATGATGACGAGCGTTCTGGACGACCATCTTCGAGCACAACGCCCGAAAATGTTACGAAGATTCGGCAGGCCATTCACGAAGATCGACGTCGTACCATAAACGACTTGTGCGACATTGTTGGGATAGGCTATGGGACCTGTCAGCTGATTCTAAAGGAAGAACTCCACATGCGAAACCAAGGCTCCTGTCTGAGGACCAGAAGCAGAATCGACTTCTCGTTTCTCAGGAGCTCAAAGATCCTGCAAGAACCGACCCCAACTTCCTTCCTAAGCTCCGTGTGACTTCTTCCTCTTCCCAAAGATAAAAATTCAGCTAAAGGGAAGGAGATTTGAGACGATAGAAGAGATTCAGGCAGAATCGCAGATGATGCTTGACAGGCTGACAAAGAAAATCTCAGGAATACACTGAAACTTAAAAACAATCATTAATATGATTTTTCATTTATGTTCAGTAGTATGTTTCCAGCCCTGATCAAACTCCCATATTTGAATTCCTGCATTTCCCAGTGATGATGGCCATTTTCATACTGTTCCTATTCAAAAATAATGAAGCTTTGCTGTGCATGCTACTTTTAGCGCTCACACCTGCTGTATGACAGGAAGGGGGAAGAGCATTACAACATTATTTCAGCAATGCACAAATCAATACGCGCTTCAGATGATAACGCAGCCCTTTATTGGTTGACACGAATGCTACAGGGGGGAGAGGACCCACTCTATGTAGCACGGAGACTGGTCAGGGCTGCCAGTGAAGACATTGGTAAGTCTGTATGATGTAACAAGAATTTAGTTTTTAAGTTATATAATATTTTAGTTATAATTGACTAGATTACTAAAGCAGTCAGTAATTTTTAATATCTTGATTGCAAAATATACAGTCACTTACATGAATGAATACATAGGTTATGTAATATACAGGGTGAGTCAAAAGTGGGTTTACAAACTGTGTGCATGTTCCTGGATCAAAAATAAGAAGAAATGTTCATGTGAACATGTGGTCACAAATGCTTCGTTTTCAAAGTAATAGCCAAAAATAAGTTTCAATGTATGCCTTTATTGCCAAGTATAAGAGCAGGGAGGTTTTTTATAACAGATGCTCAAAGGTTGCTCCTCCTTTCTTCACACATGCCTGAGCACGATGTACTCAAGACTGACGGATTTGTTCTTACACACCAGGGTTTCCTCATATCATCTGGCATGCATTCTATACATGGTCCCATAGGCCATCTTCATTGTTTATGGGTGTTGCATAATGATGGACTTCAAGCGCCCCACAGATAAAAGTCAGGTCTGGTGACCTCAGTGGCCAAACTACTGGGCGACCACGCCTAGTCCATCACTGAGAGTACTGTTCATTGAGATGATCTCCGACGCGATGGGAGAAGCGTGCTGGGGCTCTGCCGTGCATAAACCACATTTGTCTTCTTGTATTCAGTGGTACATCTTCAAGGAGACGTGGCAAGCGTCTTTTTAAGAATCCCCGATATGAAGGTCCTCTTAGATGTGATGGAAGCATGTGTGGACCAATAAGCATGTCGCCAACAATTTCTTCTCAAACATTAATTGAAAATCTTTGCTGGAAGCTGGATTCACTTTGACATAAAGTCAATTCATTGAAACTTATTTTTAGCTATTATTTCAAAAATGAAACATTTGCGACCCCATGTTCATAGGCACATTTTTTCGTATTTTTGATCCTGGAACATGCACACAAAGTTTGTAAACATACTGCTGACTCATCCTGTATATCATACACTCAACACAAGATAGACCTAGGGAAGCTCGGTTAACTAAATCTGGTATTGTGGAACCCAGAGTGTCATTACTGTGTTCACAAGGTTCCATGGTGGAATCCTATCCTGAGTTAGATAAATCTAATTCACATCCTCACTCCGTTTCTGTAAAATCTACTTTAGTATTATCCTCTCATTTATGACTAGGCCTCAGAAATGATCTCTTCTGTTCATGTTTTTGGAACAACTTTTCCTCTTGCATTCTGCAATAATATCTATCTCATTCTCCTTGATTCAGTCACCCTAATATTATTTGGTGAGGAGTACAAATTATGAAACTTATTATGCAACTTTCTCCACTTTCCTATTACTTCCTCTCTCTTAGGTCCAAATATTCTCTTCAGCATCCTTTTCTGAAGCCCCCTCTACCTGTGTTCCTCCCTTACATATATATCCTTCTTGCTCCTAAGCGAAGTTAGGGCTTTTTTTTTCTTCAAGGTTTCAGTGATCAGTTAGACATTTGGTAGGACTCCTTGGACAAATGATCAGCCCATCACAAGGCCTCTACCTGTACACAGGACAGCACAACAGAAAAATGCCGACAAACATCCATGGCTTAAGCAGGATTCAAACTCACAGTCCCAGTGTCCAAGTGCACAAAGCCCACACCTCAAACCACGTGGCCACTGTGACTGGCAATTCTTCCTTTATGGTTAGATATAAAGTTTCACACCCACATGAGGAACAGGTAAAATTATGGTTTTGTATATTGTAATCTTAAGTGTTGGATATGAGATGGGCAGATAATAGATTTCTGAACTGAATGGTAGCAAAATTTCCACAAAATGTAGTTTGCTTTCCATTTCCCCATGTATTTTTCCTTAGTAATTACCATTTTGCCATATCTATGTTTTTATATACAGGGTGTCCCAGGAGGAAAGGTCAATATTCTGGGAGGTCATAGTATCGGTCATTCTAAGCAAAAAGTGTGTATGCACATGTCCTATTCTGAACGGTTTCCGAGATAGTGCATGGGGGAGGGCAGGATATGGGTTGGCAGGCTTGAAGGGAGGAGACTACTGGGAAGACCAAGGCAGAGATGGGAATATAATGTTAAGTTGGACCTTTGGGAGACAGGAATTGATGGAGTGAACTAGATGCGGCTAGTTCAGGATAGAGGCTGGTGGTAGGCTTTTGTGAACAAGGTGATGAACCTTCAGGTTCCATAAATAAAGTGGGCTATTATTCATTGATACACTGAGTATACAATCAACTTTTCAAAGAGTATCCTGAGTGAGTGAATGTCCACTAGAAATTCAGTCGTACACTAGTCACAACTAGGCTATTGCCCTTGTTCTTATTTAGAATACTAAAATGACACCGAATAGAATTCTGCAGTTTTCCACTAGGTTTTGAGAGTAAATTAATCCCTGGGTGTCCATGTTTTCTGCCAATTTTCTACGTACAATATAGTGATATTCTTTCAGGTCTGGCAGATCCCATGGCTCTCACAATAGCAGTGTCAGCAATGCAGGGTTGCCAGCTGATTGGAATGCCAGAGTGTGATGTTCTGTTAGCACAGTGTGCTGTATATCTAGCACGGTAAGCATGTCTTGTATTAGTGCTAGAAAAATTATGTTCTATGGCACTGGTATACATTATTATATATCAACATATTTTAATATAAGTATGAAATGAAACAAGTGTGGAAATGTGTACCAATTGGATTTGAGTGTAATTTGTGGAAGATTAAAATGTTAGATGTTACAACAGCTCTTAGGATATAATTTATGCCTCATATTTTGTTAATTATGCAGCATCGAAAAATGTTTCAAATAGTAATTGTAGAACTAAATCATATCTAAATTTTATACCATGTATCAATTTTTATGATGTGTTTGAGAACATTTTAAAGTTTGATATAAACTTCATGTGAAGATGATTTATATCAGATTTTCAGTGTAGTCCACCAATACTGAAATTCATTAAAATTTGTTCACTAGTTTAGAGGTAAACTATGTCTAAGGAAAATCTCTACATGATGAGTTAAAAGAACACAGAACTTAATAAGATAAATGTGTACCCAGAAAGTGAAGAGCACTTTCTAGAGCAAGATCATGCAGACAGTTCCTCTCTTGTTCATTTTGAGAGACATTTTGCAATGCCATTTACTTGTCACCTTCAGTGGTGAGGATGCAAATGGTTTTTCACTTTGCTACCCAGTCATCATTTTGGATATTTAGGTGCTTGTTTTGGTTGTATGGAAGTGAGTGACTGTGGCAAGACATCAGACTTATCAGAGAAAGCAGAAATTGCATTATGAACAGCTGATTATAAACTTACTGATTCTTTGACCTATTGAGTTTGGAGTAGGTGAAGAGTTGAAAAAAACACACTGCAGAAGAGAACACCTTCTTTGGCATTTGACCACTTTATCACTTTTCACATTATGGTGTAATAAGAAAAATACTGGCCAGCAGAATCTGTGCTGAGTGTATAGGTTTTGTAATCAGTGACACATTTTGTTTTCACCTTTGATGTGCCTGCCCTTAACTTCAGGGCATCTACAGTTTCTCCTGGTGGTGGGGATATATATATACTTTCCAGTTGTTTGTTCCAGAAGCCAAGGGCAAGTACATCTTTTTCTGTTGAAATGTAGTTTCATGTGGTTTTAACTTTCTAGATTCTTTGCAGGATAGGAAGGAACAGTGAAATGAACTCTTTCAGAAAATCCTGGCTGACACAAGTTGTCCACAAATAATTATTTTGAAGGACTTGTGTCAGGAACAGGATTTATATCAGAATCACTGTCATTCACAGTTACTGTAATTTTGTCTACTGTTAGGGCTTATAACATTTTTGCTTCGATGCTTGTTCTTTGATGGAATTCAACCACATAAAGGAAATACTGAATGCCTGATATCAGCTATAATCACTGGGCTGAATAGTTGTCACACACACACAAAATAGAATCATGCAGTAAATGAGATAGAAAGAGAAAAAATAAAAAGAATTATGTAATGAGTAAACATCCAAATAACCTTTAAACAATATCTATTCATAACTGACAGAATATTTTAACGAGGAGAATGTATTAAATCATAGTGTTTCAAAGTTGGCAGTCATAAATTTCCTCTGATAAATGGAAATCTGTGATTCTGGCAGTAATATGTTAAACTGACATTAAATTTGTTCACTTTGAGGTAATAAATAGAAAAGCTAAACTGAATAATTATGACTGATAAACTCTTCGGCATCTATTCACTGTTGGTGATTCAGATGGCAAGAAATCTTAACTGAATACTAAAGCTTCGTTGTCTATTATTAAACACACTAAAAGAAAATTATAACTTCTTTAATATAGGCTCTAAAATATTGTACCTAGTTAATACAATAAAGTCTGATTTCAGAGCAGTCTAAACTTAATGTTTTGTTCCCCTTCCCACTTATGATCTGCTGAAACAACAGAAATGTTTGTTTTATGTTGATCTATTACATCAAGAACATCTTACATTATGTAAAATTGTTAAAATTGTCCAGTATAAACTGAAATAGTAACAGTTGCAGATATGCTTAAGAAAGGGCACTGATTTGTTTCTGTGCAGTGCTCCAAAGTCTCGGGAGGTGGACAGTGCATTAGCTCTAGCCAAGAAGTGTATTGCAGAACATAAAGGACCACTTCCTGGTGTTCCATTACATCTGCGGAATGCCCCTACAAGTCTCATGAAAGATCTTGGTAAGTTTATCAGTTGGTTTACTCCACTTACCTTGCCTGGGTTTGTATTTACATGATGTTTCTTTGCATGTTCCAGGATACGGGAAAGGGTACAACATGGCACACAAAGATGTAACGCATCTCACCTACATGCCAAAAGGTCTAGAAAATATGGACTTCTTTGGTTCATCATCAAATTAACTGCAAGGAAAGGACATTAATATCAGGAGACATGAGTTTGTTAGTAGTTTCAAGAGAAAGTTATCACATGTAAAGCCAAACTTATAGAATTGAAATATAATTTTTTGCCCACATCCAAATACAGTATTTGGAAGGGTACAGAACACTGAGAATATGCCCATATTTATAAAAAAAAATTAGAACTGAATCATGTGAACTGTAGAAACAACCAGCTGTGCAACTATTCTCTTTCTCCCTGCTCAAACGATTTTATCGGTTTCAGCCATCAAAGAACTCACTTTCAGAAAATAAATAGGGGTTATGTATAGAATGTTTGTAAGAGGGCATTAAAACAGGAATATTTCACAAAGTACATAAAATGAGTATATAATGGAAGGGCATGACCATTTCTGTCCTGTTTCACCTCCAAAACTAGTCAACAGATTTCAAAGTAATTTGGTGAAGTCCACACAATCACCAAATTTTATTTTGGCCCACATCAGTCCGGCACAACTCTACTTTAAATGAAGCTCAAAGCAAACTTTCTAAGGTTTATGTCTTTTGAAAACAATTTTAATATTGTGTACATTAATAAAATACAGGAGAGAATAAATTCTCACTTTGTACCTGTATACCTGAAATAAATAAAGTCCAGTGAGTTATGCAAATTTTTGGTTGTATGTATGTGGAAAATGTATACTCTGAAATGGTGTACATCTTTTCACTTTTATTATGTACCAAAATGAACATGAATTTCAGTTGCTGAAGAAATGGAAACTGGTTGGGGAAGAGGTGGAAACATATGGTTCACTTAATGGGCAATGTTCCGGTGCTTACAAAAGTGTTTCCTTAGTGAACACAGAAATTTAAGAGGTTTCTTAAATATGGCAATCTAATTTTGACTTTTAAATCATTTATTTTTCTAATGTACAGAATATCCATTCTGACATAAGGTAAAATGTGCTGTGGTGGTCCAATTGAATTGGCAAGTGTTATGCTTTAAGCCGCAGCAGTTCCCAATCCCTCCCTATATTAAATTACATATATATATATATAGCAGTAATTCCATGCTTTGGTCAACTTTCAACACAACTGGAAAGGCAGGCTTTGGTTGCATCCATTACACAAAAATGTGCCCAAAATGGATGGCCAGGAATGCTCCATGCTCTAAACCACACCAGGGAATTTTAAAAGATATTGCAACTGAGACAAAACCAATAACAAAAAATTCAAACACTGACAACTTGCTATAATGACAATTTTCAGAAGTCAATTAAATATATGTATATATAAAAACAACCAGAGTAGTTCAGTATCAGATGCAAAGGTTGACAAAAATTAAAATTGATGTCCAGTACTTGGCCTAGTACAGCAGAAGTGCATTCTGTTACTTAAAAATAAGGCCGTGAATTTATCTCATGATAAAACACTCCACAGAATTACATTCACACACTGCTAAGACAAAAAGCATCTATTACTTCCACGTCTCTCACCTCAGGGCCAACGTTTATGTGGTATGGAAATTTACCACCTAATAAAATTAAAATCACTATATATAAAGTCATCACTAATAACTTATACACAAACAATACTTGGGCTTCATATCAAATCCAGTAAAAATTATCCTCAAAAGATACTTAACTTACTGTCAACCATAAAAACCAGAAATTTAGTTCTGAATGTTTCTTTTTATGAATTGGCAGCTTACAAAGTCGCAACTGATCCACACAAGGCAACTCTCCACATCACCAAGTCACCCCCTTCCACAAAGATCTGGTAGGTCTGCAAAACCAATGCGCCTTTTCAATAAATTATACAACTGTAACACACATGTCAGTGAACACAATCCCTCCAAGATATGACTCTTCCAGCTAGCAAGTAGCAAGATGGTCGTTAAAACACATAATCGGGACCAGCCATGTCAATGGCCCAACGGAACTTGTCTCGTTGAGTTTTGTTGTAGATCTTCTCAATGGGAACATTGTGCTTCTTGCACCTGGAACCCAAACATAAGAAACACTGTAATGTCCTGATTCATGCAGCATAAAATCACATGTAATCAATGTTCAACATTTACCATAAAGTGGCATGATATGCTGAAAAAGCATTGCACAAAAAGGCCCGCTGTTTCTATGAGGATAACTCCACCACTCCTGATTGGATGATGATGACGATGGCCAGTAGAGGAAACGTGGGCTCCCTACCACAGTGGGACCTGGTATCATCACTGTTACAAATGTTTAACTTTGTCACAGGCAGGGGGAAGGGGAAAGTCAGAAAAACTTTTACTAAATGTGGCCTTGCATTCCTGAATCAGGAATACAAGGCACGGGCAAGCACGTAAGTCACGGCCTGCTTCTACAGCCACACCAGTGCCCTGAGGATGAGAACAGCATAGTTCTCGAAACACTGGCAGTTTCTTCACCAGCTCAACTGACACGGCTGACAACCCGCAAGAAATCATATTAAAATCACCATGAAAACTTTAAATTTTGTATCACACAACTTACCATGCCACAGATATCCGTGGGTCTAAATAATTCAATTTGGAGGTACTAAGGGCAATTTCCTTGTTTTCCTCCTTATCTGTTGCTTGAAGTTCCAACTTGGCCAGCTGCTCCCTTAATTTTTCTAGAGCCTTCTTCCGTTTCTCCATGTCGCTGGAGCAAAATGCAACAAAATTACCAAGGTTTAAAAGAAAAAACTTCCAACACGACTCATATGAATAAGAAATGGACTAGAAACTTATAAACAAAGCTTAACATTAAAACCTATACATGCACAAATGTGGTAATTATGGAATGAATATTGACACTATCACAGTAATACACAATTGACAATTCTGTCCAGTCAAACCCAATCTGACAGTTCTGAATCTGAGTCAGAAATCCATAGCCCTCAATGGATTATTGACAAAGCCAGGAATCTTTACCAGGTAATTACTGTTGATTACAATCAACAGTGAAAGCAATCAGCATTTAGAGAATTTATTAACACTAACATATTATTGAAATTCAACTGTAACTAATATATTCATGAAGTAAATGATTCTTCTCAAAAGAGAGAGAGAGAGACAAATTGTAAGAAATTATAAACTTACATTTTATTCTTTGCAGAACCATTTCGTTTGTGCTCATGCTTGACATCCTTGTACTGTCTTTCTGCATCTTGTACCATTTCTTTCTTCGCATCGATCTTCCCCTTCAGATTCTCCATGGACTTTGCATGTGTTTTGGGAACGGCACGTTGATGGTTACACAAGATTGCCACAGCGCGATTTGCACGGTTATATGCTAAGATCTGAATAGGAAATGGAATATACATTAACACAGTAATATTCTTGTGTGCCAGTCCCTGTGTACTGTAGCCAAAGCCAGCTAAAAAGCCACTTCCTTATTAGCAATACTGACTGCGCTGTGTACATATAACCATACACAATTTTTATTGATGTATGAATTATATTACTTTTCACACTTACTTAAATATAAAAGTATCAGCATGTCTCATTGCCAAAAACTACAGCACACTGTTACAACATAGGTAAAATCACAATTACAGATACCTTCTCCTGAACAGTGTAGTCAGGATCGGTCAGTTTATCGAGTTGTTCTTGAAGAGTGAAAGAGGCATTGTATGTTCGGAAAACCTTTGCAGTTAAACCTTCCATCAATTCATTCAAGTGTTTGTTTAGGACAGTAGTCTGAAATTAAAAAATACACATACATTGTTTAACATCACAGTACAGTGCAATTTACTGTACTTCAGATTCCAGAAAAGATAATATTGAAAGTTAGGAGCATTTCTGGTTCCCATCGATCCCTAATGCATAAATAAACATCTTTCTCCACACACTGCAACAAAACAAATGTAAAAAACCTAAGTCCAGTCCAGGAACCAATGAACACAAAAAGTGTACAGAAGAACAATCAAAAGTACAATGATGCCCAATGATGACTCAATAACATCAGCTGACTAGAATTACATATAATCTCTCCTTAAAATTCGTGGAAAGCCAATGTAAACAGTAAGAGAATATAGGATTTGAGGGTCTCGAGGTGGAGAACTCTCTTCTGGGTTTTAATCATCACCCTGATGATGAGGCCCCAAAGACCTCTGAAATGTTGGTAAACTTCTACCAGACTACGTGGCACAACCCAGACGTAACAGTAAAACGTATTTATATCATGGTGTAAGGCAAAGTACAGAAAACCGTCAGAATCCAATCAACTGACAATGTAGTTTGCTTTGCATGTCATTCCCTGTATTTATACAAGGTTAAGTTGATGTTATCTGCAAAATCCTTCCAGCACACATTTGTTTGTGTTCACATAAAACTCATGGTCTTAGACTCAGATATCTCTTCTTCTCCTTGAACAGTTACTGCGAACATCAATATGAAGTTGTGATGACTTTAGGTGTTTACAGGCACATTCAAATTTTACTGACTATGGGACAGTCTATAGCAGCTGATACTGTAGAGAAATTCTGTCCACTGCTCTACACAAATTTCTGATATGCTTTCAAGCTCCATTTACATACTTATTTCACTTAATTCATGAGTTCAAGACCTTGTCATCCCTGGACAGTATTTTAATGAGCAAGCAGTAACATCAAGGAATTAACATAATAAATACAACTCACGTACTTACTGAATAGTTACATCATTCTATAACCCTGCAGTAGCAGAACAGATCACAAAAAATTTCATCAGACCTTGGTCCAAAATTTGTTGGAAATGAGTACAAGGCTTACTCATTCTACAAGAGAAAGACCAAACCCAAAAGATAGTGAAATGATTAAACCTTGAAGCTCAACACACTCACCACTGGCAAGCAGCAGGATCAGTTTGTGGTGTTGTGTGCACTCAGCCAAGACAAAAAGAACAACTGCCAAACTTCAGTCAAGCAAAGATGATAAAGGTTAAATGACAAGCTCAACTATATAAGATGTTTTCATAAAACTCTATTGTAGTGGGTTTCCAGGACTTTCCTTTGCAATTTTTTATAGTGCAGTCAGAGTGCAAAGCTGAACAAGTATTTTTACTGAAGTCCCTTTGCATTCACAGCTCAGTATCAGGACTTTGTGACTGTGAACTTTGAACTTGAAGTCTAATTATATCATTACATAGATTAATTTCATTTAATGGGCTGTCATCCCATACTGGCTAAGACATTTCATATAAAGCACAATCTTAAGAAATACTGCAAGATTCCACAGTAAACATATTAACTTCTAAAATATTAAAAGTACCCAAAATACCAATACATCCACATTACTCCCTAAATTGCTGGTTGAAGCACCACACTTACATTGAGTCTGTCAAAAAGATCATCCCCAGTTGATTTGTTCTGCATGAAAAGTTGTAAATTCTTGAACACACGCTTCTCCACAGACACTTCATTGTAATAACGAATTGAGTCTTTACCCGGGAAATCAAAGACTACAACATAATCTTTTCCATCCTTCTGACTGTGCAGAGAGATATGCTCAACACGGAGTGAACAACAGCCCACTGTGTCTGCTTGATCCTCGTCCTTTTCATTACCAGCTCGAAGAGCTAACTGTACGAAGAAAATCATTATTAGCAAACACAGCCACGACATATGCAACAAATACTGTCCAACTGGGAACAGGACAATCTAACAGAGTGAAATATATTTGAACACTAAACTGCAGACAGTCTTAAGTGGATAGTATTTAATGCTGAGATAATTGGGCATGAATCAGGAATGCACATCAACCGAAGCAAAGGCTTAAATTGAGGTCTAAGGTCTTTGACAGTATATTCCACACATATTTCCATTACCTCACTTATGACACATTCTGCAAACAATCTAAAAAAGTCATTTTCAGAATGTTTTGCCAAAACTACTGATCTGCTAGATACCAAATGGAAAGGAAGGGGAAAAACTGTTAGTAAATACAAGACTGACAGTTATGAAATATAATGGGGAACATATGGAAATGGAGAATCCTGCAAACAATGGAACAGTTCTCAAGTTCAGAATGTCTCTATGATCTAATGTATAGTAACCTATATACCAGGCAACATTCTGTAATGTTTTGGAGTTTTGATGTGACAGATTATAAAAATTAAATTAAATCTCTGGTGACTGCTCAATTCGAATCCTTTAAACAGAAATTTATATGAATTGAATTTTGAAGAGCACAAAATCAAACACAGGATTGTTACAGAACACTTGAAATGAAAACATTATAACAATTCTGTTATAGCATTTAAAACCTCTGGCCACAATTATCCAAGCCCTAATACAAGTGGAGAATCTTTTTCCAAAGTTGAAAATTTGTGCTTTGGAAAACAAGATTTCAGTTGAGGTCACTTGGGAGGGACAGGAATGTACTGTATGTACATACATCAGAAAAGAAACAGATTCTCTTAAAAAAATGAATATGACTAATCTATGTCCACTGCCCACCACATAGAATATCCAAAGCCAAGTTTATATAAAAATATTAAAAGATGCCATTCACCTTATCAATGAAATAAAGTGCAACAGCACGCTGCCTGATGCGCATCTCCTTTGATTTAAAGTCATCCTGATACTCTTGTCGGATTTTTTCAATGCACTTTGCAAGTTTACGAGCAGTCTCATATTTCTGCCAATCCTTCTCACCCTTTAGTTTTGATGATGGGTTCAACATAACATATTTTACCTGACCTTGGACATTTTCTGTCCAACTTGCAAGCCACGTTACCTGCACAAAAAGGTATATTAAGCAATAACTGAAGACTGTAGAAAGAAAACAGTTCTACATGATCACATTTTATTTCACTATATTGTTAAATGAAAAAACAATATTGAGATACCTTCATTCCAACCTCAAAAATGTCTGCTGCATGACAACAGTTGCTCTGCTACAGAAACTAAAATATAATTAATTCTATCCCACAAGGCTAAACCATTTCAAAAAACCACTGGGTTCTGAACCCAAAACTTCACCTTAACTAATTTCATGCTACAGAGAATTCCTTGAACAAAGTTACTCAACTGGTCAAAAAATTCCCTTCCTTCACAAACCATAAAACATTAATTACTCTACTGCCACTGCTCGCTATCTTGAACCAATTTGTAACATAGGCCTCTAAGATCAATCTTATATCTTATACCCAAGTATTCCCTTGAGATCTCATATAACAATTTATAACACACTTCTTACTTCTCCAGATATGCTACATGTTTTGCTCACTCACAATTATTATGTGAAGACTGAAGTTTTACACCATGTAATGTACATACTATTACTGTTATTTCAACTTTCTTAAGTCCAAATATTCTTCCAACACCCTATTCTCAAACACGATATGTTTTAGTCTGGGTGAAAGACCAAGTGTCACACCCACAACAAATTATGTAAAACTATTACACAGATTAAAGTGGCCCATATGAACTTCAACTTTCTACAACTCTTCCACTAGAAGATATACTTAATATGGGTAGAAAATTTATAACATGAAAACATTTTTTTACTCTTTAAAGCCAAATGGTATTTATACAACCCACCTACTTCGGCAATCAATACCCCTTTCATTTTGTATTTATGTGTTTTGTATGGTTCTCACTATAAACAGCAATAATTTCTTTAAGCAGCACTAACCACTTGATTTTCTAATGATGAAGTGTTGTTTTGTGTTATGAACTGAATTCAGCTTCAAAGTTTTGAAGCATCTTCCTGAAAAGCTCACTAAAATCTTTAAGTATCAAGTCCATTCATTATAATCTGGTCTCTGATCATCTGTGACATTTAAATTATAGGAAGCTGATGCACATAAATATTCAATACTGCATCCACAGCTGCAAGACAGCATCTTGAATCAGCAGTGATGATTCAAATGTAATTCTTGAACTTAAAAATATACCTACAATAGTTATATGACTTGACAAATATGTGCATATCTTAACACTCTTGGCCACAAACATTAAAAAGTACACACTGCACACTTACATTCTTGTCATGTCGTATTTCTCTCCATTTATGACCATCAGGTGGTTTTGGAATCTTCGAGTCTTTACTGCAGTTAATAATGACATCTTCTGGAATCACACGTTTTTTGAGCATTCCCATTTTGGGATGTTCCCCTCGTCCTCTAAATAATCCCGGCGGTTCAATTTTAAAGTTGCCTATACGTTCTGTATGACCATCAATAACACAGAATCCATATTCCTTTACTATTTCTTCATTCTGGTCCTTGAGTTTCTACAATCACAAAAAACACAATTACCCAACAAGACAATTTAAAATTAACAAAAACTTGACTCCGCTTCTACCTTATATCAACGACTCACTACACTCCACAAAACATCTTCCTTGCAAAATTGACCGGTAATGAGCACGCCAAACAATTCCGTTTTGTAACCTGAAGATAAATCCAGCCCACACCTTCGCAATCTGTTTGTTAGATCCATTTTCACATTAGCCTATCATCTATGCCTATATGTCCTTCAGGATTATCAACTAGTATTTATGTATTTGTTTCACCATCTGTGCTAGATGCCTTGCCCAACCTAATATCCCAAATATAACTGTCCCAGCAGGAACTATGTAGAAAACAAAAAAACAACTTCTCAACAATTAATTTTCTCCATTCTATGTTACTTCATCTCTCTTACGTTTAAATATTCCCCCACAAATTTTTCCCAGACAACCTAATTGTATATTTTAGGCGTCAGACCACACTGTGCATCAATTTGAAAATAAACAACAATAATAATCCATCAACACAACTGCTAACAAGTTTCTAACAGAAGGAATAAAGACTCTCAAATGTGGCCTTGAAAAGTCATCATCAGATGGTTGCAAAATACTGGAATTTTATCTGTTACATTAGATATGCCATAATCCAACTTTAACACATTTTAATTATAACATGAATGTTAAGAATTAAAATATGTTGGGTTAAAATTATACATAATTTAATCTTTATAACATTCACCTCACATTAACCGATCACACAATTTGTGTTGCATGGCAACATTATAATTTCATAGTCGTCAGGAGGAGTGATGGTCAACAACCACATTTAAGTAAAGCCCCATTTCATTGTAACATAAATAATCACTGTAGTGACTGCAATCAACACTGGAATGATGAATCTTAACTTTATACTCCAAAAACACTAAAGAAAATACAGTACAATGGTAGCATATCTAAAAGTTACCTTCTTTTCCTCTTTACTCATTGCTTTGCGCTCTTCTGCCTTGGCCAAGAAGTACTTATGCATTTGTTTGAAATTGCATTTTGAAAGATCAGTTATTCTTTCTTTCTCCTTATCTGTCATAACTTTCCGCCAATCCTTAAAAAAATTCTTATTGAATGCTTCTTTAGTGGTATAGTCATGGTCCAGCATACGGGCATAGAAGCTTGCAACCTCTTCTGTAGGTTCAGACAATGTCATCTCCTTTCCTAAAAAATGAAGAAATATAAATAATGTCAACTACATAAGTTTTTAAACATATCTTCCCATCTGAAATAATTAACAAAAGGAAAATGGAAGGAGGCTAAATGAGGGCTCAAACACACCAGATGTTCTGGAACCTTCAAGTGTTGCAGCCTGCACACACACAAAATTGCAATTAATAAAAATATATAAATATGACTGTACAGGAAGCCCTCAATTTGCGCCAATTCAGAATAACGCCGATTTTCAAACCAGCGAGACAAAAAGTGATAACAAATATTTTACTATTATTTATAACGTTTTACAATGTATCTCGCACTGATTCTTATACTAAATCGTAATTCTTACATCGCTGATTTTGAATAAAAATTATAAATAGTCATCTCTGCAATTACTTACGTTTCATTAACGCGAATTTGCTCCAATGAGATCGATGAATCGGTAAAAGCTGTTTGTGAAATGCAAACTTTTGCATATGCAAGTTTGCTCTTATGCAATTTCATTCCTGGCGCTTGAGACTTTCAAAGGACTAATTTAATCTCTGCGGAGGTACTGGGGTTATTTTTACTATGCGATTTTCTATAGGTCGGCGTCTTACACGGATGCAACTATCGCATAACAGCAGAGATGACTGTACACATCAATCACATGAAAGAATCGCAGTCAATTGCGGGGACCAATGAATTGCCGATTGTAAGTGTATAAAATACAGTGAAACCTCTATCTATCGTTCCCGGAACTATCGTTTTCCCGGATGCATCGTCCGTTTTGTTCGGTCCCGAATACATCCCATATAAAATAATGTTACATTTTCCCGCTTCTATCGTTCCTCGAACTATCGTTTTATCGCATCGATCGTTCAAAAATCTTAGTCCCGGCCCACAATTTTCCCGCAATGATCGTTCCTGAGAATTTAAAATGCTGGGTTTAGAGATAAATTAATACCGAAAGACGCACAATGTTTTTGGAATAAACAGTAGCGGTAACCTGTTATGTCGCCCAACCAGCACATTCTTTTGGAATGAGGGTCAGCGGTGCAGGGGTGATAGTTGGAGTGAATGGCGGTGC
>NW_019059569.1:1250499-1261472 GCF_000696155.1 Zootermopsis nevadensis
TTTTTTAAATTCCTTTTATTTCATTTACGTTATTTCAGAGCTTTAAATGTAATGTCATTATATTACTCGTCAATGTTTGGGTGCTGGGAACGCATGTCATTGACTTCCCATTGATTTATATTATAAAAGAGTTTCAATTTACGCCGGTTCGTCCAGGAACGCATCTCTGGCGTAAATTGAGGGCTACCTGTATTTTAGTATAAGAATTAGTACATGATACATTGTAAAACATTATAAATAATACTAAAATTTTTTTTTCACTTTTTGACTTGCTGGTTTCAAAATCAGCATTATTCTTAATCGGCGCAAATTGAACCGGCACAAATCAAGGGCTACCTGTATTTACCAACAAAAGTTTCCTACAATGTGTCTGTTTCCACATGTTGGCCATGAAGCATACTGCTTAGTGCAGTGAATAGTGCAAGGTCAACAGGTTTAAGCTCTAGGGATAAAAGGCACATTATAGTTACATGTACCCCATCAGAAAACTTAAAATTTGCTATTAATATGCAAGAACCAAGGAAGCGTGGTTGGAAATATAAATGTCCCAAGTGACAGGAGGCCACAAAACGTAAGTAATAAACATGTGTGATTAAATGAACGTGATTATTTATTTAGATTTGAGGTAATTTGCCCTCAATTATGTGTTTTCTTTCTGCAAGCAGATTCCATTATCTTTGTTATTCAGTTGTGTTTTGCATTTGCTCTTGCTCCAGCAGCATTTTAAGTTCTTTCCGGAACTTTATGTTAAATATCAGAACAAAGACCTCGGTGCTTAATAATTCACTCACATGACAAAACCGTATGTGGTAGAATCATGAAAAGCCACTCACCATCATAAAAGAACTTGATGTCAGGAGGTAATCTGTCATAAAGTGGTGCAAACACTGGTCCTTTGTGTTCCAAGAATTTCCATTTTGTGCCATCATCCTTCTTTTCCTCTTCCCACCTACAACATAAATTAACAAGATTTAGAAAACAAAATGTGATAAATACAAGTTGTACCAGATACAGTATCTCCACTAAGAAGGAATATTGTCATAAACATATGGAATGTAATTACAATACGGTGACTGTTTAATGCTATGAGCTTAAGTGAGCAGATATGAAAAAACTCAAATTCAGTATTTGGGTAAGGCAGATTATCTCAGATCTAGTAACAGATAGCATTGCTGCCTTTCTTTTGGAGGTTTCCTGATCCATTAGACATTTGGTAGGTCTCCTTGGACAAGTGATCAGCCCATCGCAAGGCCTCTACCTGTTCACAGGATAGCACAACATAGAAAGATGAGGACAAACATCCATGCATTGAGTGGGATTTGAACCCATGGTTAGTGTCAAAGCAAACAAGACCTGAGCCTCATACTGCACGGACACCGTGACCAGTTTGCACTGCTGCCCTGATATGGTTAAAAAAGTATGCATGTCTTAATGAGCCACACAATGATGTCAACTGGAGCCTTGGCTTCTGGAGGGCCACCTTCGTTGATAGGGTTGAAAGGAATAAGCCAACCTCTCTGGAGGCTAAAGTGGCAATCAAGCATACAGACTTGAGTTCCGTAGTTAAACATAACCCACACGTTAAACTTCAATAAACATAAGCAAAGATGGATGGATCCTAAGCTGATGACTTTTAACTTGAAGACAAATTCCAAAAACTGACATTAAAACAAGTCATAAATGAAAAGGTGTGGTGTGCATAGTTAAAAGAATTAAAGGTAAGCCAAACGATGAAGCTTAAATGAAAGCTGTATTTAAAAATGAATACAGTAGGGCACCGCTTATACGGCAGGTTAGGGACCAGACCCCCGCCGTAAAGCGAAAATCGCCAAAAAGCGGATCTTTGCCTTTTTTCACTTGCAAATGCATATCAAAGCCTAATAAGATGTTACACTATCATATAGTAAGTGCACAATAGCGCTAGGCCTAAGAAAATGATATGAAAGTTAAATGAATATCAGTAATACACACATTGTCCTCAGCTTATAGTGATTGGTGAATATAAATTTGAAAATTGATATGCTTATAGTAGGAAGGATGAAGGAGATGGCGCATCTTCATCATGTGACTCTTCAACGAATCCTATTCGTTTTGGTGATGGTTCGGAAGCCATAGACATGCCTTGTTCACGAAGTTTAATCATCTCTAACTTGGCATTTAAAATAAGAGGCTTACGACTCCTCTTTTTATCGCTACTACCCTTAGACGCCATTGTAATTACACTGTAGTAACACAAAAATATTATATAAATATACAGTTTGTAATAACTGAAAAATTGCCAGAAATACAGAGAGACGCGGAGCGCACAAAAGCTGTAAACAGACTGAATCAGCGACGAGAAAATGGCGCCGGACACACTTCTCTGACTCAGCTGTTGAGCGCTGTATTAGCGGATCGCCATAAAGCGGAGCGCCGAAAAGCGGGGCCCTACTGTATATGAATACTAAATACAGATTATATAATTTGTACTCACACAATAAATAAAAGACTGCACAGTATTTCATACTCATTCATAATGGAAGAACAAAATGAAATTAGATTACAGAGAACAAACACTACCAAGTGAATGAACAATAAAATTATGGTAAACTTTGGGGAAGAGAATATCCAAAATATTAAATATAAACTAGAGTGCAAATGTGATAGAACAAGTACAGCCTATATATAAGAAAATGTCATTATAGCAAGCAAAATAGTCAGCACTCTTAATTTCTTATGTCAAATGCCTTATAAAATGAGAGCTTTCTTTTTGGCACTTTCATCATAATGAATGATTCCAAAGCAGCAGCCTCATTTATTGAATTTTTCCATTGATTATATTTGCAGTTTTGCTTACAAAGTTATTTAAAGTTAACACTAACCCATCCTGTATGTCTTCAGTCAACAAGAAGAAAGTCCACATTCCAGAACATACTATTCAAATCATTTATTTTGAGTCTTTAAGTGACAAAGAAATGGATGCTTCAAATATGTTCTGCCCAGTACTGCAGCCCAAAATAACATTTCTCACAGGACTGCTATATGAGTGAAGTGTAACCATTAACAATGGAACAATGGAGTGAATGCAGTTATACACAATGTTTTTTGATTGGTGAGCACCTGTTCAGCCACCCCATTGTATAAACCAAGTCATACCAACCAAGCCCAATCAAAATTACTATCATGAATACCTCACTCCCTCAATATCAGACAATAAGATATGTCCATTACATGAGCTCCTCTGCTAAACAGAGAAACAAATTTTCATATTCTCCCACCCACCTATATTGTTTCCCTTGGATGATTCATGCTGCCAAATGGTCATGCTGATTTCTACAAACAATGTAGCAGGAGTGATATTTGTATCTTTATGTCTTCTGCTGTGGTATGTATGGCACCTGAACAATAGCTTCAGATGGCAAAACAAAAAACATACAGAGTACAATTTAAAAATAAATACAAACAAGATTGCCATATATATATGTAACCATTCCAGATGAAACAGTTGGTATAAGAAAAATGAAGAAATACTACTACTGCAAAACCAAAATGGCAACTTGGAGCCTAACTCGTGGCATTAAAGCCAGATGTCATATCAGGGCAGATTTGCAAAATCTATGTAACAAAACATTTGTATCATTTATCAGCTGTATATTTATGATACAGTATAACACCATACTGCATGTTAAACAAAAATTCTTTTGTGAAACTTTATATGCATGCTTTGTTTTTTATGGCTTGTTCCACATCGTAGTACTTCTGACTACTTTTTGGGTCTGTGGAATGGTACCTGAATATGTATATACAAATTCTAGTGACTGTATGGCTTCTGTGCCTAATAAAGACATGATGTTAAAATTTAATTTATTTGTATTTATTTGATTATTGTGCTGTCTTTTTAATCATTTATTATCCTTAGTATGACTTCTTAATTCAATAAAATCAGTTCTAACACAAAATTATTATATAGAGAACAGAGAATTCAATATAATATGTCAAACCACCTGTGAGCAGTTATCCAAACCGACTGTAGTTCAAGTTCCACCTTATTACTTTTAAACCTTGTAAAACCATAACCTATAGAATGATCAAAATCTCTTAGTTTCACTTGCATAAACACATTATATACTGTTCTTAACAAACCCTTCCATTTTTCAAACAATACACTTCCCATCCCAAGTTTGTGGTTAATAATAGCCTATAGCCAGTCATTTCTCAACTAAAAAATTTCAAGGGTATGAATACCACTCATGTATCTCTTAGCCACCATCTTGAACTGGAGATGTGCTGCCACCTTGTGGCAAGATTCAAATTTCTCAATTTCCCACTTAAACACGAATAACCCATTGACTTAAAAACACTGCCACAAGTCCAACAAAAATACAAACTTAAGAGTAAGAAATGAAATTACCATTTCCAAACCTCCTGCTGTTCCTCTTCTTTCTTTTTTTTCCTTGGACTGCTCTGTGGTGTTATCTCTTCCTTAACATTTCCTTTCTTAGACTTTTTCTTCTATAGGAAGAATAAAATTATACAAATTAGCTAATATGGAGCAGAATCTCATTCAAAACAGTTGATAGTTACTCAGCTAACAAAGCCATTCCCTGTATTTATGGAACCTTAATGCTAATTATAATGTTCACAAAAGCCTGCCACTAAACCCTATTTCAAACTACTAGAACGGAGTCCATACATTTACATAAAATTTCTCAAAACACACAAATGCTGGATCTGCCTTACCCCAGCCTAGTACACCCATGGAGTTCCAGACTATAAAAAGGATCATAAATTGAAAGATAAAAATGTCTAGACACTGAAGCTACGAAACAAATATTATACGAAAAAGTTGGAGCTCTTTGATTAATTCACGGAATCCTCAGGATTTACCCAGAGCTATAAGAGCTGCGTTCTTCAGGATGATTACAGGTCATGACTACCTTCAGAAGCATCTTCATCGAATTGGAATGTAGGACTCGACCACTATGTGGACTTTCGGATATGATTGGAACCCACCTCACTATGTGCCCAGGTCTTAGTGACGTCATAGACATTAATACTGCTCAAAATTTCACTGGTTTTATCACCGATTCAAATCTGTATTGGGCTGCCAGAAATGGCTGAGAGGCTTAAGTTTGGCATAGGATAAAAAAAAATCTCAAATGTAAGTTGTAATACCATCCCTCCATCTATGCCTAAATCTCAGAAGTGGCTTCTTACCTCCAGGTAGTTATCAACATTTTGCATTTATTTCTCATTTATCAAAATAAATTATTAATAAGCACAAAAAATCCTTGTAACTTACCACAGGTTTGAACTCTTCCTCATCACTCTCTTCTTTTTGTTTCTTGGACTCCTTTTTAATTTTCTTCCTAGCCATAAGAGGAACATCATCATCATCAGAATCCTCCAATCTTCGCTTGACCTCTCCTACAACTGACCGCGATGCCTGAAAAAAGCAAAGAAACAAGTCTCACTTCCAAGCATTAACATATAACAGATGTACTAACAATGCAGCTAAGTTAATGTAGTATGTGCACAAACCTATGAAAACATTTCCTCCACACAGCTGGAACCAAGCTCTAAAATAAGAGAGAGCTTGGAGTCCAATTCCTAAACTTTCACATTAAAACGACAAAGGATACAGTTATACATTTTAGTTAACTTTCATTATTTTACAAGACAAGCTTGTGGTACCATTATGTCCATCCATGTGTCCATACCTAATAATTATTAAGCAACTGACACACATGATACTTAGTGTGATCACCATACCACTAGTGGCTATCTTTTTAATTTGTAATTTTCTAACTGAAAATAACACCAAAACAATAGCCACCATAACTTTCAAGGTTGGAAAAACACTGGTTCACTTAATGTAAGCAATTGAATAATATGTGGTAGCAAACTTTCAAAAAAAACATAACTTGTGTTAACAGACTTCACTGAACATGGTGCTGTGCCTACTACTCACAATCTAATGCAGTAGATTCCAGTTAATTGGGCCAACAGTTAATCGGGGCCGTTTATTTGCGACAAATCTTAAAGAACAAACCTTTTTCACTCTTTACGTGGAAATAGGGGCAGCGACTTAATTGAGCCAAATATATCTAGTACCAATGTGTCCCATTTGACCAGAATTCACTGTATACCAAACAATGAATGAAAGAAACTTTGTCTTTGATATTATAAAGATAAAAAAGGATGTGCACTTCATGTTGCCATCTTCATTACATTTTCTATTGATGACCTAGAGTCAAAATTCAGAACTTTAACAAATTCAATTAAAATAACGCAATCAATTTAAACATGTAACAATAATATATTAGTACCATGGTTCAAATTTAGGAACTGAAATTAGAGTGCTTCCAAACATGAAGTGCATGTGCCAGAATGTGGAATCAGAAAATATGCACATCATTTAGCTCGAGAAATGTGCACTTGATATAGATGGCAAGCCAAGTCCATAAAGTCAGTCAACTTTGAAGTCTCACAGACAAATGCTGCAATAAAATGCCACCATAATGCAACTGTGAAGTAACTACAACTTAAAATTACTGAACTGTATTATTATTAACTGAATAGTGTTGGCTTTTTGATTTGTCAGTCTGTCCAGTATGCATGTAAACAAAACCTGACAAAAATATCACACTTGGATACTGACAAACATTTCATACCACCATTTACAACATACAAATTAACACTTATTTTAAAATTTTACAGTTAACTATATCAACTATATAAGAGCAGAATAAACGTGTACATACTACAACACACAAGAGTGACAATGAAGGAAATTACAATTAGTATAAATGTAAACATCAATCCAAGCTTCTGACAAACACATTCATCTACTGATAGCATAACTATTTCATTCCAAAAAACAGCATAATGCACATTTCAACCAGGGCTGCAACAAGCCAGTGTGATCCAAACTGAAATTTTTCAATACTGGGGCACTGCTCTGGGATTGTTTTAAAGACAGTGATGTCACATAAAGAAAGCATAACCTAAGGGAAAGTGGTAGAGGTGTGATAATGAGTACACCCTTCTAGGAACTTAGAAAAATTAGATTTGGAGGGGACAAAGCAAACAGAAGAGTGCAACAATGTATTATCAACATAAGCTGTTGAGAAAACAAAACCACTGTCCACAATGTTGTACAATACAAATGTTGACAAACTGGACCAGTTACAATCATAATATTTTTTTCACAGGAAATTAATGATATGGTGAAGAATATGTTTTTTTCTTTTCTTTGATCTCACCCTGGTAAAAATACACATTTTGCAACAAATAAGGTGAGAACAGAAGTCCAGACTCTATCAATTCCTGGAATAGGTGGCACAGTGCTCATGAAATGTGAATGGAAATCACACAGCAGTCTCAGGAAAGTTGTGTAGGAAGACTTGTTGGTAAGGCAGAAGTCTGAACAGGCTGAAATTTTAGAATTTCACAAGGCCTGGCCCAAGGCCAAAGTTTATCTTCAAATATGTTACACCATCTAAGCCTGACTTTCTTTTATTCCAGCCAGAATGAAACCTGATCTATTTACAACCTGCCCTGACAATCATACCATTAAAACATTTCCTTTTAATACATAAATTCCAGTAATCTTTGGTTATTTTGGCCTCTGAAGACCAGTATGAATATTTAGGATACCAAGTCTGTGCAGACCTCTATGGTAGCAACCATTCTGCATTCAAGATTCCAGTAAAAGGATCAAAAGATAGGAAAGATTCAAGATATGTGTAAGGTCTGCATGGACAATGGCCAACATCAGTCTGTTAAGACATTCACTCGAGTGTACTGCAGCAAATGCAATGTAGAGATCTCAGTAAGTATTTTGATATTTGTCAATTTGTCTTCTGGATAGTAACATCATGTAAACTTGTAGGCAAATAACAATGGTAAAGAACATAATACCTCCATCTTCAGCCCTGGAATGGAGGCATACGTTTCAAGACATAGCCCTCAAATGTGAGCAGGACAAGAATATTGAGATAAACTGCACACTTTCTACAAATAAATCAAGAGACTAAATTACCTTTTATCATGTGTTTCTGAAGTGTTATGTTAACACACATACACACACACTGGGATTTGTGCTAGGTACATCAGGAAATGTACCAATGACATTCTTCTAGCACTAAATGTGAGCACCATAATCATTTATCTGAACACTAGTGTGAATCTTGTCATGTTAAGTGTGAAAATTTCAGTTTACATGTACAAAAATGATGAAGGCTTGTTTTTTTTTACCATCCCAATTTTATACACTCCTGAAGACGATAATTTGGATTTAAATTCCATTGGTTCAAAGTGTTAAATCATAACACAAAACATCTGTATCTGATACAGAAACACAACAAACAAGCATAGTTGAAAGGCACCTGGAATGAAGTGCCACAATAGTTTACATGTTGCAATTGAAAGAATTCATAGTTACTACTTCTATGAATTGTAACCAACCCCATGAAAGTGTTAACTACTAAACCATGGTAATTCAACAACAAATAATACTTTTAAGTGAAGACAGAATTTCATGCCCCCCCCCCCCCAAGAAAAATGTACTATTTAACATGAAGATCTGATACCAATGGCTCATATGGAACTATAGCAAAATATTGCTAACCTATCCTCTTACTAGTGATGAGAAAAAAAAAGTAATTTAGTTTATCTCAACCAAGAAACAACACATGACCTGCCCAAGATCAATATGGTCACTTAACAAATCCACTCTTATCCTCTGTATATTATACATAGAAACAATTAGTATCATCATTTGCTGATAAAGGTCTTGTGGGTTGTAACGCTGTCTAGACTTGCAGGTAACTGATAAATACCTGAAAGGCAACACAATCATATAACACGGAAGACTAACATCAACATCTTCACTGTCATTAGAACATAAAATCCCACAAAAATGTACTTGTATAATAAAAATGTGAAAAATCTGGCAAAGTGACCTCAGGTAATGATACACCAAAATGTCAAAATGCAATGTAATACCACAACTACCCAGCAAAATAAAAAATTTAAAAAATTAAACAAATGAAGCTTTGCAAAGTTCAGAAACAGAAGAACTGCTGTGACTCATTAGTATGGACCTGCAAGACTGCCCAAAATCTGATACAAAGACCACTTCAGATTACAATGGATTAGAAACTTCATGTATGTGCAACATGTCTTGTTCCCATAAATGAATTTCTTATGCAAGGATAATGGTTAAGGACAACATGGTGATGCAGAAAAGTGAAACAGGATTTGGGGAGGGGGAAATGTCTTTGGTAACATTCCAACAATTACTTTGAGAAAACAAATACATCACAGCTACATGACCTGAAAAATATGCTGTGCATAACATGTCAGGTGGATTACACACATGAAGAGAAATGTTGCAATAAGACTAGCATACATTCAAGTGCTCAGGCTGGCTCAAAGCTGCATAACCAAGGTGGGAATCAGTCTTGGTGACACAAATGACTAGAACAACTTGCAACTCCATTAGGACATTATGAATTCCTTATCGACTATTGAAATAGTATATTTAACTTTTCAATC
Source organism: Zootermopsis nevadensis (assembly GCF_000696155.1). Next base: position 1,260,040 of record NW_019059569.1, read on the forward strand.
TTGTAATCTACAAACTGACTATACTGTCCATACTAAAACCTTCTCACTGTTAAGATATGTGACTTACAAGCCCATCTGTATAAAATGTCATATATACATTAACACAGCATGATCAGGGCTGTTCACTGCAACAGTTCCTTGTTTCTAAAGTTAATAAAAATTCCTCTGAACAGACACCAAGAAATGTCTATTGTTTGGATAACTTCATGGGAGAAAATTACAGCTGTCAATAATGTGACTGACTAGATTTCAAAACCAGGGTTAGGTAAGATTTTACTCTTCATAATAATAACCAGACCTACTTTGGGGCCAAACAAACCTCTGACCCAATGGAGACCAGGTCTCTTTCCCCAGCAGTGCCAGACCATGAAGACAACCATACACCTCCACCTAACGAAGAGATTAAGAATGCCTGGACTATACCACAATTTCCCTTTCGTGCTATGGTACTTCGGCAGAAACAACTTCACCTTCCACCATTCAGTGGGACCAAATACTTCATATTTAAAACTTCTTTTGATATGAGATGAGATTTGTGAATTTCAAGAAAAAAATTGCATACTCTTCTAGTAACTGAATAATTTATGTAAAACTGATGACATATTACACATTTATAAAAAAAATTCAATGATTTAAAAAAACCTCTTTTCTCAGCAATTGCACTCCAGGTGTCTTCAAATATATAAACAAAGTCTTCTAAGAAGTTTAAGATAATATGACTCAGCTGTGAGCCAGCCATTGTAATGCCGCAGAACACAACACAAAACATGCTACAAGTGTAGCACGTACATACCAGCCCAGATCTGTGAGCCCTGTCTTCACTTCGCCACTGAAATAAGAGCATGGCATAAATGTATAAGCAACTTACTCTATAGATATTCTGACTTACCACAGATAACCTCATGCACACTTAAACCAAGGTGAGAAACTCTTCTGAATAACAACTATATGCCTGGTAGTAAAATGCTCAATTAGTGTTTTTCATAAAGAAATAGTTATTCATAGATGTGCTCTTCTTATGCTCGTGCTGGACTAATGAAACAAATCCTAACTCAATTTTCATGGGGATATTTGTAGATGCCCCTTCCCAGAAGCAGTTCAAAGTAACACCTTACAAACTTGGTATCTGATATATTTGTACTGCTCCTCAAACACCAGAATAACCCAATATGTTTTCAGAGCATCATTAAATATTGTTGCCATTTATGTAATAAAAGAAACATGTAGTAATGACACAATAGTCATAACAGATTGTAATTAAATCAGGCTACATTCTGGCTGGAATAAAGGGTTTGGCTGGTGGGGTTGGCAAATTTGAAAGGTAGGGTGCAGTTAACATAACAGAATGTAACTGTGGGCTTAGGCTGGGTTAGGCTAAATGGTCCTTGAGCCAAGCTGGGTAAAAAAGCTGTCCTATTATACACCATGAAGGT
>NW_019059569.1:1261517-1288219 GCF_000696155.1 Zootermopsis nevadensis
GTGCGAGCGAGTAGTTAGAGTCATGCCCCAGCCACTCTTTACCCTCGGGAAGGACCCCGGTACCCACTAAATAGGAGGATGGGTGGGCCCCAAAGCCGGTCTTGACACAGAGGCTGGAGGAGAAATCCTTTGCCCCTTCTGGAGATCAAACTCCAGTCATCCAGTCTGTAGCCAGTCACTATATTGACTGAGCTATGCTGGATAAAATTCTAAAGTTTCAGCCCCTGCAGCCTCTAGACTACACAGAACAAATATGTGGGCTGTGGGTTGAGAACCTCTGTGTTAGAATTTTTGAAGGTTGAGCATGAGTGATTTTGCTATTAGATTACAGAATTCTATGAAAAATACATCCAGTACTTGAAGACTCAAGGGATACAGCATCAATACTTTGGGCAGTTTTAAAGGTCTAGAAAACATATCACCTGTAATTCTGCACGAGTTTCTACTAAACTTCCTTAGCTACACAGAAGTACTCATTTTAAATTACAGATAATCCTTGCTTATTTGGACATTAAAGTTGTAAAATGTCTAACTTAAACTCACATGAATATGAAACCTACAAAGAACACAACACAAGAACTTACTGTACTGTTTATTGGAGGGATAGTGATCTTCTGAAATATCACAACCTAACATTAAAAATAAATAAAAAAAACTGTGCCAAAAGAGAAAACATAAGACTGCCTGACACACTGCCCAGCAGATCAGTGAACAACTTTTTGTACTGTACTAAATGTGACAGTATACGGTTAACAGGCATCATCAGCTAATAACTCTACAGAAAGCTGACATGTGAGGCATAAAAACAAAGGAAACAACATTTAATGTCATTAAACAGGAACCAATGAAATTTAAGAGAAAAAACACACAATGCAGTTCATCACAGAGAAAAATTGTATATGTAATCAATCTCTCAAAACCGCTAAACATACTGTATACAATCTCAATACCTGTCAGTTAGATTACCTGTTATGCATGTTTAAAAACACAGGAAACTGAAGTAGTGGTGAAGTCAGGCAAGCATGGAGACATCTGTTATACTGCATGTCTGACTGACCTTAATGTTCACATATTGCAGGAAATATAAATGTGTTGCAAAGGTAATTTTACTGCAGATATCACACTAAATAAACAACTCACCATATTTACTAGTATACCCCATGCACACATTTTAAAATTTACCTGTAAAATGGGGTATGTGGCTTATGCCAGCATGAATCATTGTGTACCTAACTGTATCTCTTTACCTGCATCTTGACCATTTCAAGCTTCAGCTATTTGAAAAATGAGTACAAAGGGTATGAGATTATGGCCTTTCACAGTGAGTGAAATACTGAAGATAGTTTGAGTGGCTGAGGAAATCAGAAATCGGGCTGCCGGGAGAAGATTCAACATCAGTAAGACGTATACGAGGTGCGATCGGAAAGTTTCAAGACTGTGTCAATAGAGGGCGAACCGTATGTAGTACGAGCTTCTGCCGCTAGGGGGTGCGGCCTACATTCATAGTGAATCAGTGTGGCAGCCGGCATCATCGAATTAGCATTTGTTTCTTAGTTACGGGCGTTTTGGTAGTGCATTACACCGACCCTCCTGCGATTTCGGAATGGCGGATTTTCATGAACAAATCAAATTTTGCCAAAGACTCGCCAAAACGGCTACGGAAACCTATGAAATGCTAAAGCAAGCATTTGGGGAGTCCGCAATGGGTCGTGCACAAACATTTGTGTGGCATTCACGTTTTAAAAATGGCCGAACCTCTGGCGATGATGACGAGCGTTCTGGACGACCATCTCCGAGCACAACGCCCGAAAATGTTACGAAGAGTCGGCAGGCCATTCACGAAGATCGACGTCGTACCATCAACGACTTGTGCGACATTGTTGGGATAGGCTATGGGACCGGTCAGCTGATTCTAAAGGAAGAACTCCACATGCGAAACCAAGGCTCCTGTCTGAGGACCAGAAGCAGAATCGACTTCTCGTTAGTCAGGAGCTCAAAGATCTTGCAAGAACCGACCCCAACTTCCTTCCTAAGCTCCGTGTGACTTCTTCCTCTTCCCAAAGATGAAAATTCAGCTAAAGGGAAGGAGATGTGAGACGATAGAAGAGATTCAGGCAGAATCGCAGATGGTGCTTGACAGGCTGACAAAGAAAGATTTCCAGGGATGCTTCCGTGACTGGAGGAAGAATGACCTTCTAATGGAAACTAAAAGTAATTGAAGAACCTTCAAAGGATCCAAACTGAAGTCTGAGGTAATCAAAGAGGAGCCAGTGAGCTTTATTTGCAAGAAGCAGCAATTTGGATATGCTGTATCAATGGAAATGTGCCAGATGAAAGCGCTGGAACTAGCTAGGGCCAAGCAAGTAACAAATTTTAAGGCAAGTAAAGGGTGGGTGGTGAGGTGTTTTGCTCATAATAATTTAACCATAACAATACAGACCACAGATCACGCGGCCAGCCACATATAAAGAAAACATTACAAACTTTTTAACATAATTTGTTACTTCCTCAAAAAAATAGGGTGCATGGCTTACACGAGTGCATGGGGTACATAAGTAAATATGGTATTTTTCTTTGTATTTTGTTAAATAAAGCTGTAGCTTTTAATAAGCACTACATCTTCTTATGTATAAACTTTTTGTGTAATGAGCCACTTTTAAAATACTTGAAGTCTGATTTGAGTTTCATGTGAAGCACAGATTATAATGGAACAATATTAAAAATAAAAATCAAGCCTGCCTGAAAGGGTTCAATGTAACTCCAATCCAGAATGTAATCAAAATACATTCACTAGTCTCAAACATGACATGGATGGACAGAGTCAACATTCTCACATGGATTTATCTTACACACTGTATGCAGATAATATGTAATAATGTTTGAACAGTTAGGGTTTCAACAGCAATGTCAATGAATTTGCATTCAACATTAAAATGTCCTTTGCTTTATTACTGGGCCATCAAGTGTGTCTTGTATATAGTACATACAGTATAAATGATAAATAATCATCCTCTAACTACTGATTAACTACAATACATACCAGAGGAATGTCATCTTCAATGTCTTCTTCAACCTTAATCTTAGTGGCAGTCTCTGACTTGAAGTTTACAGAAGACTGATCTCCTGATTCATTTACAGAATGCACGAGCCTCTCATTGTGGTTCACAGGTTCCTCCTTTATCCATGCCATAGGCTGTGACGGCACATATTGATGCTGGTCTTCTTCCTCATATTCCTCCACCTTAATCTTTACTACTTTTTCAGTCTTCTCCTTTTTCTCTCGATGTTTGTCACCCTCCTTTAATTTAACTACGAACAGAAAATTAATTCAAACTACTGCAAATGGGGAAGTGATGTATAAATTGCACAATACAAAATGTTATTTTTTAAAAAAAGTTGAAATAACATTAACCAACATTCTGCATGATTATGCTCCCAACACCATTAAACAATTTCATTCTTAGTTACCTGAAGGCACTGTTTCAACTGCAGGATTATGTAATGTCTTGTGTGATACTGAATAATTAATAAAAGTTTTAAAGGTGGCAATTATGCTTTATGTCAAAATACTATCTCAAAATTTGCCAGAGTAAAACAAAGAAAAAAGTTGACAGTGGAACCACGGTTCCGGATAATCTGACGTAAATACGTCTCTGTAATGTAATGAAATGTAATGTAATAATTCTTATATAAGACAAGTACTTGTAATATTCTAAAACGTTTTTACCAGCACAAAATTATCTAGTCTACTGTCACTTCTACAAGCGATTCACAGCTCAGCTCTTTCTGCAATAACGAAAGCGGATTTTTGACGGCAGTAATGTAACACAACATTGCCGAGTATACAGATAATGCAACAATTAGTTTCATAGGTAACATAACAATGCAACCAGGAGTTCATATAAAAGCCGACCATTGTCGTCGGTCCATATTTACACACTGTTGATATGGATCTTACACAACTTCGTTACACATCTTCCTTACACTTTTCTGCCGAATGACCCTTCCGTATAGACATATTTAAGTCAAAAAAGAGTCAGCTTAAACAGCCAATATCCCAGCCAAGATTTAAATCAGGTGACTACTGAATACAAGGCTAGAACATTTCCACTATGCTGGCCTATTTGGTACCCCTGCAACACATATAAACTTCCTCTTCATCCAACATTTTCACATCATGTGGGACATCACACAACCAAACCTCTCCAAATGTGTTTTCCCATAACACAACCCACCTTCTTTTTCCTTCTGTGTATCTTTCCTAGCTTGTTCTCAACTTGATCTTGGGCATTTTACTACTTTCTGCTCAAAACTTTTTACACTCTCTCTCTCTCTCTCCATTAATTTTTAAAGCATGTCCATATCATCCTATTGTTATTTTTTATATTAGTTTTCCTTCAATCAAATTAATTTTTTCTTCTTCTTACACATTTGTCTAAATTCACATTTAATATGAATCTTTACACACTGGAATAACCCTAGGAAATTTCTTCTTCAAAGTGCTTCCATTCAGTTCCCATATAACTATGTGGTGGTAGGCATAGTCCATCATTTGTAGCAACCTGCTCTCTTGACTTTTTGTTACTGCTACACACATATAATATAGATCTTAACCCTTTGCGGTATCTGTCAGACTGAGTCTGACATTTAAATATCCAAGTTCCGGTCTGATGTCAGACTGAGTCAGCCATGTATTTTACGCATTTTTTACGTTATCTGGAGTCAAACTAAGGCTGGCAAACAGTGTCAGCATATTATTCAAGCCGTCTTCTTTGCACTATTTCTATCCTAGTTTTCCTGGTAAGACTTTGTGTACCTTGTAATAGTGAAAGGATGAAGGAGAGAAAAGTTGTCTTATTCTAACACGTGTCTAAAGGAAGCCAGGAATCAACACCAATTGTTTTGCCATACATCATACAGTGAAGTAATACCATCGGGTGTGTTGCTTTTATATTTACTTAGAATAGAAGTATTTTATATCTGATAAAGATATAAAACAAATATCCAATCTTCCTAGTAGGAAATTATATATTTTTAATTACTTTTGACACACAGAGCAATCCATAACTCACATATACATATTCATTCATCTTATCAAGCATTCTTTATGTGTAATGACTTCATCGTTTATACTTCATGTTCTGTTTCACTTTCCTGGTGTTGAATTTGGTCTTGAACTTTCGAAAACAATTAGCACAAAAGGAAGCACAGCTCTGAGAATATGAAATCCAATGCTTATACATCGCATATCTGCATGCGATAAGAGATGTTTAGATGTCACCAAAGTCATATCTACCGACTTGGACTTGCTTTATTCTCTACCGAATGACAGGAAGCAGAAAGGCACCACTTACCATCTCACTAGCGACAGTGGTACAGTCTGTGAAAAATATTTCACACGGTCAGCATTCAAACAAAAGGAACTGTGGTCCTCTCAGAACACATTCTCACCATATACAGCAAAGTTCCTTCCATTTAATGCAAGTTATAAAAGAAAATTGAACCAGTTCACAATAGAAGTTGAATTTATACAGCTTAGTGGTATTTAAATAGACCATGATACCTAGACAGGACATTTCAGGAAAATGGATCGGCAGACGGTCCAATGCCTTGGCCTCCACGTTCAGAAGACATAACACCACTGGATTTTTTCCTGTGGGGTTATGTCAAGAACAATGTGTTCCGAACACCAGTTAATGGACTTGTTGACCTGAAGACCCGTATCAGGAATGTGATCTCGGCTATTCCAGCGGACATGATCCACAGAACATGGCAAGAGCTCGAATATCGTCTGTACATTCTCCATGCTACCAAGGGAGCCCACATTGAGGTCTACTGAGGTCAGTGAAAAACTTCCAGGGTTTCACTGTAAACTGCCGCAAACCGCATGTGGGTAGCTCAATTTGTTTGCGTGCCAAAATTTTTCAAAACCCTGAAGGGACTTTGTGGGAACACTGTACTTGTAGAGACGACTATTTGAATTCTGAACAGTTTATCTTTTACCAGTACACGACTTTCTTGGAAAGGATTAACTCATTCTAAATAACACTTTAAAACCTCTGTTAACCAACGCTTGATTATCCGACTCACGCATTAACCGACCTAATTTCAATCAGATCAGTTGCGATTGGTTTCTACAGTCCCGCCAATGTGTGTTTTCAGTCCACATGGAGACGCCATGTTGCGTACATCATGTAGTGCAAATCTGTGCATTAGTGTGCATATTTTGTTGTATTACTGTACTGTAATGTGATAAACTAATGAAATGGCTTCTTACAAGGGTGCTGAGATGAAGAAGGGTGGCAAGGTCAAAAGAAAATGTGTTGTGCTTTTGACAGCTGATAAATTGTAGATTACTGAGAAGATAATCTGGTGTCATGACAGCTAAGCCACCAGCTGACCATGACATCTGTGTAACTACAGGTAAAGGATATAAAGAATAAGGAGTCTATAAGAAAATTTGCCATGAAATTCAATGTTGATATAAGCGCAGGGAAGAGGGAAGACAAGAGGGAAAACGCATCTCAGAAAACATTAAAAATACCAGCTTCAGTGACTTTAGATGAAGCAGTTTACAAGTGGTATGCTCAACAGTGATCAAGTGGTGTGGCTGTGTGAGGTGTTGAAATTCAAGCTGCCGCTGAACACTTGGCCAAGCACCTAAAAATTGAAAACTTCAGCGCCAAGTAGTGGATGGCTCTGGCAATTTAGAAAGAAATATGGCATGAGAAACGAGTGAATTTATGATGAAGCATTTGTGCTGACACTGGAAACATCGAACGTTTCTGGCAAAAACTGAAAGAAATTAAGAAAACTTCTGGTCCGATGTTAAGTAAATTGTACACTGCTGATGAGATAGGCCTTTCTTATTTTTCTCTCCCTGAAAACACTCAGGTGGGCACAACTTCAGGGCGAAAACTACGCAAAGAAAGAATTTCAGCCCTTCCATGTAGCAATGGAGATGGAAACCATCGACTTAAACCAGTGATTGTAGGAAAGTTCAAGCACCAACGTGTAATAAAAGACATTACGCATAAGATGTCTGTTCAATACTAATAATAGTAATAATAATATGTGGCATAACAGCCCTGTGAGAGCCAAAGCTGACTAGCTGGCTGCTGGCCTCACGTTCACATGCCTAAGCAGAGGTGAACGATCATCCAACCAGATATAGGGTGACGTGTGGTCAGCACGACGAACCCCCAGCCATTGCTAGTTTTCATGACCGGATTATGCTACCCATTGCAGCTCCCCAATTTCCTCATGATGCTGGGTTGGCACTGGTCCCATACACCGGTCAAAAATCTCATGTGAAATTTCTTTCCCCCAAGACTCGAACCAGCATGCATTCCATATTCTACAATTCAAAAATGCTTGGTTCACACAAGAAATAGCCAGTAACTGGTTTTTCAAGCATTTAGAGCCTGAAATTCATCGCTATCAGATTGAGGTCCTGAAAATAGCTCCTGGGGATGTCAAAGCTATTATACTTCTTGATAATGCTCCATCACATTTAGACATGTGCAAGCTTTCTAGCAAAGATGGCAAAGTCAAGTGCTTGCATTACCTCCAAACACAACCTCCTTAATTCAGCCCATGGATCAAGGCAGTATTCTGGCAACAAAAGAGATGGTATAGGAGAAAATATTTAGATGAAGTTATGGTGGTTATTGAGGATAATGACGATAAGGTTGAGGATGCCAGAGGAAAAAGAACTTTGCAAAATATAAACATTTTTAACATTAAGTCCACAATCTTCAACTGGGGAGATGGTTTTAAAGAGCTGAAAGTTTCAGTCCTAGCAAATTGTTGGAAAAAAATTCTCACAGATGCTGAACCAGTATGAAGGATTTGAGCTATCAGACTTTCATGATTTTAATAAATGATGTGGAAGACTGGCTGGAAGTTGATGAGGGCGATCCTGGTTATGAGAATTTAAGCGAAGAGCAAATTTCTGAGAATGTTTTTGCTACAGAAGCTGATGATGAAGGAGAAAAGCAAAAGCCTGCAAAACTATCAGCTGTTGACGGTATCATACAGTTCATAGATCTAACCTCAGACCCAGGTTTTGCTGATTATTATGAATACTTCTGGACATTTAAAGAATTGGTTATTTGCAGACACAGACAAAAAAAACAACCCAGCTGAAAATACACAGCTTCTTCAAACCTGTCAGTTCCCATAGAAGCTGAACCCCTATTCCTTCTTGTTCAGAACAACATAGCAAGCAAATCAACTAACATCAGCAGAATCACCACTTCATGTGATGAACAGCGACTCGGAATAACTGATAAATTCACTATTTTAATACGGGAAATTCCTCAAACAGCACTTACAAGTGGCTCTTTTGCTGTCGACTTATGCATGCAAAACGCCTGCATCATCCAAGGAAACTCTATATTGCATCTCTGTATATTTCAGAATTTATAATAATGATTTACATGTTTTTGTTTCAACTTTGCTAATTATGTCTTTGTCTTCTACTTATTTTATTAAATCCATGATCACATTCCCCTTCCCCTTGCTCATATCCAACCTATAGTTCTCCCCATATAGGTCAGTTAAATGAGGTTTTACTGTATCTGTTATTGTGAAATACTGTTGTACTGACACTCTGTTACATTCACATTCATTATACTAATGTTTTACTTGTATATGTGTGTACAGTGTAACTTAAAAAGCACAAATATAAGGGTGTGCATGCTTGAAATGATGCTAAGCAGACCAAAAAAAGGAAGAGAAATGTTTATTATTTATATGAAATGGCAGACATGTGTCTCTTATAAGGGCATACAAATGGCAACAGTCAGGAAGCAAAGCACACAAGGATATATTTCAAACAATGTATGGAATTTCCACTATGGGTGCACAGAATAAGCAACAAAGTATGAAGACACATAGGAACTTCAGACAGCAAAAGACTGACTCAGATAATTTCTCAGAAAGGAAAAAAGAAGGCTAAAAGGGGGTTTTCCCAGACCCATGTTTATACATACTGTGTTCTTTCAATGTGCAGAACTCATATTTACACCTGTACTTGGTGTATCGCTTCAAGATTATGGCAATTACACACAGACAACTTTACTTTTCCCAAATACATCGTTGTCTTACTGGCCTTCAACATACCTTTGTCTTTGGAGTCCCTGTCTTTTGATTTGTCCTTGTGCTTCCGATCTGAACTAGAACTATTGTGCTTGTCCTTGTTAGAGCTAGACCCATGCTTCTCCTTATCCCGAACTGAACTTGAAATGCTGTGCTTGTCCTTGCTACTAGAAGAGCTGGAACTGTGCTTGTGGCTCGAACTGCTGCCATGTTTGTCCTTATCCTTATTCAAAATGCTACTGCTATGTTTCTCCTTACTGCAACTCACAAAGAAAAAAAGACTTCCTTGCAGTTCAATTTACAACAATCCTGATTTTAATATACTGTCACTCCACATTTTGAATGGTATCCATTCTGTGACAGAAAAGATAAAATTACCATGTGAATGTTAAAATAATGTTATGTATGGATAATTCTAGTAAATCTGTATAAAATCTTGAAATAATTTAGAAATTTCTTTATTAATTCTTATGTAAATATTCTGAGCTGACAAAATATAACAGCATATCAACAGTTAACTCAAATAATACTTACTAATCCAATGTAACCAACCTGTATAAAATTTATATAGCAACATTTCTGGCAAACCAGCTGTACTGATACACAGCAAAAATCCTGATTTGAAGACTGTCTAATCTCCAGAACAGATTTTCAGCTCTTATTTACATAGCATATCAACCAAACACATTTAAATGGAAAAAAAATTCTTTCAGATAAACTTACATATATTTTATTTACTCTACCACTACTACACTACAATTCTTCAATACATTATAATTCTTAATTTTGCCAGTGCCAATATAATTTAAATAAGGTATGGATTACTGTGATTGTATGTACGTATGTATCCCATTTCCATACGGAATGAAAGGCAACATGGCTGCCAATGGAGCTACTATAGTACCCACTCTGAATAGACTCATGTCTGAAGTGTTTCTGGGCAATGTGCACCTAATTTCCATCTCACTCTTTTATCCTAGTGGCAGGAGAAACCACAGGAGCAGGTGTGGCATTCCCCCTTCAGTGCCATCAGAACGGAGGAAGTCATGCTCACACAACTCTGGACTGGTCACATCACATACTTGTTCCACTGCAAGGGGACTGGTGCCCAATTCTACCCACTGTGATATAGCCCTTACCATTTTACACATTCTGTAGGTTAACGCCTACATTATCACAAATACCATCTTATACTCCACCTTCAGGGAACGCCATGTAACATGCATGGACAAGGCTGACATTTGTAAATAGAATAAAGATCACCAAGGCAATAAAATAAACACTGTTTAGGTAATTTTAGTTTTAAGTCTCCATATTTCTTTTGGCCAAGCCAAAAATATCAGTCATAGAGCATCTCATTTGATTAATTCTGCCTTCTTACCTCCAATTTTACTGGCAGGCCTGTTAACAGCTAGGCACATTATTACTTTCTAAGCTACTACTTTCATTTTCATAACTTTGTATTTTAGCAGCAATCCCACTGACAGCTGTTTATATGGCCTGACTTTACTGTTGTCACTGTTACTTTTGGTATTATTATTACATTTTAGCAGGATCCTGGTGGAATATGATCAATTTTACCATGCTATTTTTAATCTTTATTCAAATGACATGCCTCTAACGATCTAGTTTCCTTTCTGTTATACTTATATTTCAACATACGACCACGGTTGGAAGTGACACAATTTAGCAGACTGAGGCACAGTTTTTTCTGCATAAATGCAGTAACTATGTGCCTTTAACCCAGTGACAATAACTAACTAGATGGCTTACCGAACCCGAAGCGTCATCACCGAATTAACCAAAGCCCTCCACTGGACCCTGTCCTGGGCCAACAGAATCCAGTCTCCTTCAACTCCTATGTCCCATAGATCCCACCTGACATTATCCTCCCATCTATGCCTAGGTCTCCCCAGCAGTCTCTTCCCCTCAGGCTTCCCAACCAATACCTGATGAACACCTGTTGTCCCATTCATGCACGCTACATGCCCCACCCATCTCATTCTTCTTGACTTAAATCACCCTGACAATACTGGGGGAGGAGTATAAATTGTTTAGTTCGTCATTATCGTCAGTAACAACAACTCAACAAAATAAAACTAAATTTTGAACCTGAAGTTGGTAACTGCAATGTTTACTGAAACAGTAGAATTTCAACAAATGACATGTTCAAACCCAAAAACTGATCTCATGCATTATACTCTAATGACACAAACAACACATCAAACAACTGAAAATTAATACAATTAATTCTAGAAATCAATCAGACTTTTTATAACCCTTGTCACATCAAGTTCTAATGAACAGGTATAAACCAACTAGGCAACAAATGAGGTAAGGATTGATACACCTCCCTTTTGAACTGGGACAGCATACTCAATTATACAAAAGGAAGATTAGTTAAGCTCAGCATTCAGACATTAGCTGTGAATCACAAACATATAAATGTATCTATATGGAGCATTTGTTTGTGTGACATATGCATACTTCACGCAGTACAGTAGGTATTTCTGGTACAGTTTAACTTTGTCAGTACTGTGCTTGCAATTGAGTTAAACAGTGTTAACAGTTGTCAGTAAAAGTACTGGTTCTCTTCCCTTTGAGCTTATCCATGTAAGTTTAATTTAGTGAAAACAAAATTTGTAAAAATTTATTTTACCCTTTTGATTTTTCTTATGAATTTCCTTTTTGGGAAGGGCTCCATAATACTCTACAATTACCACATTGTCATTACACCACAATTTGAAAGGATGATTTTCCCCTTTCCCTCTATCCTGGACACCTCTGTAAGTTGGACACATTATCGTGGAACTGCAAGTGTCCAAGTTAGAGAGGTTTTACTGTACTAAGAATGGAGTACATTTGTACTATCCCAGCTGAAAACAACATAAACCTGAAACAGCTTCTCTTTCCTCTTGTTACTTTAAATTGTAACCTTCCTTAACCCATAAGCTTTATCTGCGTAAGGTATAAGGACTTACTAACCATCTTGGACTCTATTTGATCAACAACAAAAAAGAATCCACTTCTGAGGTGAAAGCATCACACAGATTCTGCTAGCCCTGACCTTAGTAAGAATGATGGCTGGCAAAGGAACCTACAGCTTAACATGGAGCTACCGAAGGCTGTTTTCAAAAAGTTTTAAATTGCCTTCAAGCACACCCAAGATTATTACCCAGAGCTTGAACTCTTGTGCTCCTTGTCTTTGCTGGATGAACTACTTGTGTGCTCTCGAACCTTGTCCTTTTTTTCATCTTTATGCTTCTTCTCTTTCTCTCTCTCTTTATCCTTACTGCTACTACTGCTGCTGTGATGTTTGTCCTTTTCCTGAAACAAGTAAGCTGCACAATGAAGTTACAAACAAAAATAAAGGACAATAAAACAAGTTAGGATATGTATGAATCACATAAAATGTTTAGTGTGTTTGCTTGTTACTGCCTCTAGATTTTCAATTCATGAATGCTTTCTTCTGGTAGCTTAAACTGTTATGGGATGCTGTTTCTTCCAACAAACCATCTAGCAATCTTCCTGGCTTAGCAATGTTGCCACAAGTTCACCGAATATGACTGCAAAGTCACTTCAATGTACAGGATTGCATGTAGATTTTCACATAAAGCACCCAAATGTGGTGACAAAAATTTACCCCCTCCCCCCCCAATATCAAACTTAATGAAAACCAGTAGTTAAGTTCCACACACATACACACGCAGACAGGTAGACACAACAACAGTAAAAAGTGAAATTTTGCAACTTCATTGATAATGCACCTATAATGAAAAAAGGGGAGAATACTGACTTACAAGACAGGAGAAATATGCTACAACAGAAAAACAAAAACAACATGACACATTAACACCAATACAACACATGACTCATGGTTATGTAACCAGACTGTACTACAAAGACCATTGAAAGAAGACATTAGATGACTAAGATGAAAAACTACATTGATTACAAATATTTTATGCAACACTTCATAAGGAGTCATCCATTGGTTTTAGGAAATGTCACATACATACTAAATCACAGGCCCCAAGTGGTTTCAAATAATGACTCATGAAAACCAGATAGTATCTCATATAATCTGCATACTACAAAACTGTCATCTCTCATTTCATGAGTTTAAAGGCTCTCATATCATGTAGAAGGAAAACACAGAACAAAAATTACCATAAAATTTTTAGAATTGTAGAGGTCTTGTCACACAAAGTTATTTTCTATGTAGTGAGATAAGAAGTGCTGTTACAGAAAAGTACTCTGTGCAATACTTATCAGAATCAAATATGTGACCAAAACGAGATCAAAGTTTATGAAGCTTAACACGAAACACCAAAATGTGGAACTGACAGCTCTATCAGAAGTTAATATATGATAGTAACTTATGAAATAATAGACATTAATAAAAACTTTCACCATGGCCACTTTTAAATAAATAAAAGACAACATGGTGGAAGCAAAAATAATTTCCTTCTCATTTATCATTATTTCTACATTCGGCAAGTATCACATAAAAATTCTGCTAGGAGATTTCAATGTGAAAATTGGGGGAGAGGATATTTTCCAATAAACAATAGGTAACAGGAGTCTACATGAACTTAGTAATGACAACTGTAACCTTGCTACATCAAAAGACATAATTATAAAGAGTATAAAATTTCTACATAAATACACTTGGTCTTCTCAAGATGGCAGCACACATAATCTGATAGATCATGTTTTAGTAGACAATAAAAGGCAGACAAGTACAATTTATGTGAGATCATTCAGAGAAGCAGACTGTGACACTGACCGTTACCTGGTAGTGGCAAAAGCAAGGGAGAGGCTTTCAGTAAGTAGACGAACTAAGGAAAATTTCGACACAATGATCTGATCTGAAAAAATTAAAAAAGGGAGAGGTAAAGGAGCAATATAAAGCTGAAATTTTGAACAGGTTTCAAATTATAGGGACAGATAAAGATGATGAAAGCATGGATATCAAAAGGAAGGGGAAAATATCACAGACTAACAAAATTTCAGCCAAGGAGAAACTAGCATACTACAGTAGAAAGCAAAACAAATCATTGGTTTTGATGAAGAATGTTCAAAATTAATAAATTGAAGATAGCAAAAAGTTGTCAGTGGAACCAAGGTTCCGGAGAATTTGACGTAAATACGTCTATACGGAAAGGAAGTTTATATATTGGCTTTATTCTAAATATTTCCTTTATACATGCTTTACAATTGAGATAAGTTTGATTAAGACTTTGCTTAATCAACTTGAATTAGTTACGCTTAAGATGGGTCTGTGGTAGCTGAATGTAATGTAAAGTAATGTAATATAAGGTAAGGTAATGTAATGTAAGGTAAGGTAATGTGAGGTACGGTAATGTGAGGTAGGGTAATGTAATGTAAGGTAATGTAATGAAATGTTTCCTAGGTAACAATAATGCCGAGTAAACACGACGTTTCGTAGGTAACAATAATGCCGTGTAAACAGGTGACGTTTCGTAGGTAACAATAATGTCGAGTAAATAATTGACGTTTCCTAGGTAACAATAACAATTGAAGTTTCCTAGGTAACATAACAATGCAGTTACACTTTTTCGTTTCACTTTTTGCCGAATGACACTGACCCTAAAATACAGATGTATTTACGTCAAAAAACTATGTAACATGAGACGTGAAGCTAGTAAAACCTTTAAAAATAAGTAAAGGGAATATGCAAAAAGAAAATTATTAGCTTGAAACAAAGAGTAAGGACAAATACATCAGCGATCTGTACAGAGGCATAAATGGTTTTAAGAAAGGATATCAACCTCAGACTAATTTGCTGAAGGATGATAATGGCAACTTTCTGGCAAATTTAATCAAAATTCTGAACAGGTGGAAAAATTTCTTTAACCAGCTTTTAAGTGTTCTTGGGACTGATGATGTTACGACAGATTAAAATACATACGGCTGAACTGTTAGTGCCAGAACCTAGTTTAAATGAAGTTGAACTAGCCATTGAAGCGTTACAAATCTCCAGGTATTGATCAAATTCCAACAGAATGAATTAAAACAGGTGGCAAGAGGTTACATATGGAAATCCATAAACTTGTTAAGTTAATATGGGATAAGAAAAAGATGCCACAAAAAAGGAAGGAATCCATAATTATTCCTATTCATAAGAAGGGGGACAAGATTGAGTGTGGTAATTACTGAGAAATCTCTACTATCAACCTCAGACAAAATTTTATCAAACATTCTTCTGGCAACATTTACCCTGTACGTGAATGAAATTATTGCAGATCATCAGTGTGGGTTCAAATCTAACAGATCAACAACTGATCGGATCTTTTGCATCCATCAGATACTACAGAAAAAATGGGAGTTCAGTGGGACCATACATCAGTTATTAACAGATTCCAAAAAAGCCTAGATCTAGATGTAGATATTAGGATATCATGCAGCATCTATGCTACATTGTTCAAATTATTGATGGCATCATTAAATAAACCACAAAAATAAAGATGTCCCTGGTACTTAACTACACACTGCACCATGCCATGTGACCCCAAACTTCATTGTTTTAGCACTTCTACAAGAATAAGAGGTTCAGTTTATTATTCATACGTACTGCATTAATTTCAAAGGACAATCAAATATTAATCAAATAGTTTGATTCTATTCAAAAATTGGTGCCTAGATATTGGGGTTTGATTTCATGTCTTGAAAAAGACTGTAATTTGTGGGAAACTCAACATACCAACTTCAACAAATCAAAAGTATGATGATGACGATGATGTACCCTGTTGTTAGTACAGTACATGTGTGGGTCAAAATATAAGACTTATAAATCCTGTACAAACTGAAAATCACACAGCCTACTTTTACATGAGAATCAGTGAATCAGCTTAGTAACAAGGCATTCTATATGGGAAAAATTATTACTGGTTAAACAATGATGATGAAAACTTTTAATATGTGGTATGTACACAAATTATTTCATGACAAGAAAAGAATCATTTACAGACTTATCCAGGTATAATACACTACGAAATGGCCAGCAAAATCCTGTTTAATTAAAACAAGGCAGCATCAAATATCCAACAAACTTTACATCCCAATGCTCACACCAACTACATAATAATTGTAGGATTTGAGGTTTTCATGGTGGCGAGTCAAAAGATGGCTCACAGCCATCTACATAATACTTCATCAGAAAGAAAAATAACGCAATGAAATATAAAGGCATGAGTTGCAATTTAGCCTTAAGATAGAGCAACATTTAGAAAAAAACTTCAATTTTTACACATACCATTATAAGTATCTTCTATTACAATTTTTCACACCTTATAAATTAAATTAAATTAACATCTATTTTACCTTTCCAGTTGAGCTCTGCTTGTCTTTATCTCTATGCTTTTCTTTGTCTTTATGATCCTTATGTCTATCTTTATGTTTGTCTTTATCTCTGTGTTTATGTTCTGATTTGTGCTCCTTTTTAACATGCTGATCAGTATATCCATTAGAAATTCCATTCACAACCATGTGTCCATCTGTCATAAAAAGCAAAGAAAGCATGTGATTAAATCACAATGTATTTGTTTGAAAAACACATAATAGTCAAACTTCTTTACATTTTTGTGAACGCTAAGGCTAGTTTGAAGACGATTAGTATTCGCATTATTTTAAAAATTAGAACACACATTTTTCACTCGACATATAAGTACACGAAACTAAAAGTTAAAGGTCCCTGAACCTTCACTCACCTCCGACTGGTTGATTCCCGTCTGCACTCCTGTTTTCTTTTGATTTTTTTTCCTGAAACAGAGCCAAAGGTAAAAAAAATCCATCAAATGGGTTAGAGAGCCGAACGTCCGACAGTAATATCAATACACATGGGAGGTTATATACCTATGAACAGTCAAAGTATAAGCTCTGCGAAAACGCATGATATGAGTACATCATCACTACGTGGGACTTGGTCTCCAGACGCCATTTTGGGACTTAGAAAATTTTCAGCCGTTGTCTGTATCATTACATGGACATGTATAAACTCCTTTTATTATCAGCCTCAATATTTGCGCACAAATATTCATCCCTGTAAAATTACATAAATAGCTACATACCAAGTCCAATCCATCCCTATCAGCAAGAGTTTCGATGCTCATTTTCTCAGAATTTTACACTACTGCACATATACGCCAAACAAGAACAGGACTCTGCCTCGCCACAGCAAGACTCGAGGTGCTGCGAACGGCTAAATTCTAAGTGCCCAAATAGCCCAATGCGCATGCGCGAGACTACCTTGACAATGGGCATTGGCCTCATGATTGACGGAGAACATTAAAAGACAACTGCGTTTCATGTTGCAATATTTTCGGATTATTATAAGCAGTAGAACATAAACTTCACAAATTTGAAGGCGCAGGTGTTGCACTCCATTAATTCATTACAAATTTAACGCGCGGTGCAAAGATAAGTACTTGTGATATTCTAAAACGTTTTTACCAGCACAAAATTATCTAGTCTACTACGCACTTCTTCTACAAGCGATTCACAGCTCAGCTCTCCGAAATAACGAAAGCGGGTTGTTGACGGCAGTAATGTAACACAACAATGCAACAATTAGTTTCATAGATAACATAACAATGCACGCAGTTCATATAAAAGCTGACCATTGTTGTAGGTCCATATTTACACATTGACGTATTTACGTCAAAAATCTCATATTTTTGTGACTGAATAAACTTTCCACCACCTGTTCAATTGCAGGTCTAATTAAGGTTTATAGTTTTCGGTATTTGGGGTGCAAAGTTGACCTACCTCCTTGTGGTGCACCCTGGGCGTCTCTGACGGCAAAGTGGTCTACAAACTTGGCAAAACAAATGGTAAAAGATGAAATTCTATATACCTGCAATTTGACATAAATAAATAAAGTTTTCGGTATTTAAACTTGGAAGCTTCAGTTGCAACTGCGGCTTGTTACGAATGAGGAATGTCCCACTGCATTAAAAATAAAGCATTTCTTGCGGACACTCGCGTCTATGAATAGGTTCCACAAATTCCGTGTATTTCACATTTGTTTTGTTGATACTAGAATGGTGACGTTTCGTTGCAGTTTACTGTTAAATAACATTCCCCACATCGACCTTTATTCTCAAATAACAAAAATAACACACTACCTAAATCTGATACACTTGGAACGTGTTTTCTTGTTGACAGAGAGAATTTCCAAAAATTTTAGTAATACTATCCATTTCTGAAACACGTTCCTCAGATTGATTTTGATCACGTACAACTCAAATCGGTTTCATATATTAAAAAGTTTATTTTAGGATTGGTACAGAATGCAGAATTTCATATTTCAACGAACAATGGTCATTACCAAGTCACAATTCGTAATAATGTAGCAGTTGGTTGAAGGGTGTGGATAACAGCTCTTCAATGCCATCGCCGCGTTTCTTCCTCAGAAACAAGGAAAAGCATAACATTATCACTAAACCTGGATATTCTATAAAATGTCTTATTTCCGGAAAAACGTTAAAAACTGAAATATATATATTATACTCACAATTTTATATTTTCTTTTCTGCTTCTTCGCATATAAACTTTTTTTCAGTCGTCAAAAATTGCAAAGTTACTGAACCTCGTTCCTTCAACATCCTTAATTTAGTAACTAGCAGTTAAGAATACTTATGATGTAAATATAGCTAAGGAGATCTGAAAACCTTTTGAAATCACAGTGATATGTATTATGCATTTCTGTCTAATTTCCCACACCCTGCTAAATATTTCTGGTATGCTGATTGTATTTAATGTCTTTTATGATCCAACTTCCCTTTACAATATAATCACCCACATACTTGGCATAGTATACTTTTTATTTAATTGTAAGTGTTAAAGAATGCTCAAAAAATAAAAAATGGTAGCTTTGAAAAGTTCAAAGATGGGACCGTATCTGGAATCTAATATCAAAAGCCTTTAGATACACCAACTTTCAAAACAGTCTTTCAGTAGCTACACATTTCTTCTAGTATTTGTAGTTAATTTAAAAAATATCTAGCAGCCACTATATGTAACCTCCTGTAACATGATCTTCAGAGCCAATGCAATTTCTGCTACATCCTTCAAGTAACAGCCCTTAATCTGTTGAAAGGGGTAAAATTGCATGGAGCAATATCAGAATAACAGGGTAGTTTCTTTAAAGCAGTGACACTGCTGTGCGGGAACATTCAATACAATCTCCGGCTGCCCACATTTCAGGACATTTTGGGCCAAAAGCCTACTGTAGACAAGCAAACAGCTCTTGTACCATTCATTCCCTGTTCAGCATGCCACCCTAAAGAACAAAATCACTGTATGCAATGCTCCGTCAGTTGAAAAAGTCTACCACTCACCTCCAAAAGCCTATGCAGCTCGGTTATATACTGTCTGACTAGTTAGATACCCTGGCAGGGAAAAAGATTTTTGTTCTGGCCTCTACATCCAGACTAACTCTGCGGCCCACCCAGCCTCCTACCCATTAGGAATAGGGGGGCCTTTCTCTGGGGGTAAGGTGTGACTGCGGCAAGAAGATGGCCACTCTCCCTCAAGCACCTCCATGGCATGTAGCAGAATACCACCCACCTTCACCAAATGCTAATGTGTGGAAATATTCCTCAGCATGTCCATTCCCCAATTTTCTCAGAGTGCAAATAAAGTATCTCTTTTGGTGAAGAAAAGCCTGGCATTAATGATGCAATTTTCATTCATCTTCCCAGGCAAGTTCTATGATAATACAGTGAAACCACGACATAAAGCGGGTTTCGAGGGACAGCTTCAGCACACGCATTATGTATGAAATTGAAATTTATCTAATTTTGGAATCCCTGATATTATGTATATTTATCCAATGACTAAAATACATTACATTTAAAGTATATTTAAAACTTATGTTTCACCAGTGCTACTGTCACAGATCACACTAAATTACTCAATAGTCATGTAATGTAGTTTGTTGGAACTAATGACTGCATTTTTTCAGAACATACTGCTTAATATTAACCACATGCAGCAAATGATGATATACGAGTCTGTCATTCTAACCATGCCATCACTTCATTAATATTCTCTAGCACATTGCTCAATTTTGGTACCAACACTTCACAGGAATCGTCACCATTGTTTTCTGAGTTCATCAGTTGTCTTCC
Source organism: Zootermopsis nevadensis (assembly GCF_000696155.1). Next base: position 1,281,776 of record NW_019059569.1, read on the forward strand.
CATTTTTCACAGACACTGTGATATCCTCTTCACTAAGATGCTGTGCAACCAGAGTTTCCTCAGCTATCTTAATCCAAGCCACCAGGTCATCTGCTTCTAAATTAAAACTGAGTGCATTACATGCAGCAAGAAATGTTGCAATACAGTCTTATAATGCAACCAAAACATTTCATAGAAATTTGTAAAACATAAAACATATGTAATTGTATTGGGGGACATGATCACAGCTGCAGTATAATGAGGCGCGGTATATCGAGGTTCCACTGTATTGTATCAAGAGGACTTCCCACTTCTCTCCAAATCATACCCACATCTATACATAATATTACATTCACCTAACTGCCTGCAATGGGATGACCCTTCATCTATGTTTTATTAATAATGAGCCAAGTCAAAATCACTGCTATGGTATGCAGATGCCACATATACCAATGTGGACAATATCATTATATTAAATATATCTTGGACAATGTCCAACACAATTACAACATAACATTCTAAAGCATTTTAACTTTTTTTAACATTTCCTTTTCTAGAAACACCTAGTTTTAACATAGATGAAAGTGAAGGTAAAGATGCTGTACATTTAATAAATTACCAAGCCATGAAGACATATTCTTCTGCTAAATTAATCACCATACTATGTTAACATTTTTCAGGATACAGCATTCTTAGTCAATATAAGGGCGTTGTCTACTTCATTCTCAGGCACTTTATCCCCGGGAAAATTGTCCTCAGATAGGATAGCCCCATAGCTGGCCTACTCACCATACTGATGGAGCTAACCTGGATCTTGCAAGCTAACCAAAACAATGGAATATATGCATGTATAAGAGCGATGAACGAAAATAAAACGTGACAGAAAACTATATGTATATGAAGAAGCAACAAAATTCGAAAGAACCAACCCTTTAACTCAGACCAGTATATGCAACATATATCATACACAGTTTCCTAATCTTATATCCATGAGCACAAAGCAACATAAAGAGTGTGTCACTGTGACATAAGGGCAGTACTCTTGAACTTAATTTCTAGGAACAGGTGAAAGTGTCAAACAGTTATTTGGCTCATTTCCACCAAATATTACATCTATTTACTATGACTGCTTCACTATGTTGTTGTTTCTTGGCTCTACAACCCAGTTGTGGGTTTTTGCCACCCATTTTTTCAGAGGTTTCTTGGTCTTGAGTATGCATTAAGGAGTAGTGAGTGACCAGCCCACTGACTCTGCACAGTTTCTACTCAATCCTGATTTGACTGCTAGAGCCATGCAGCAGTTAATCAGGAGACTTGGGTGAGAAATGGCAGCTGAATTTTACTTACAAAACATCTCGTATCATGTTCATAAGGTTCTTTTACATGCCGTAAATCTATGACATGGAACCGCCAGCTTTACTTCCCCTATCGACCTAGACCGGAATTGAACCCGCAAACCTTGGATCCAATGGCGAGCACCACTAGTCCACTGAGGCAGACATTTTACAATGTATATAATTCAATTTAATTTAACTTTTGTACAGAATATCCATAAATACGAATATATAATATGGTTTGTACTCTTCACCAAATATAAATGAAATGACGCTGATTTTTTGAATATTGGCTAGGTTTAGCTGGCTCAGGATAAAGAGCTCTTGTAAATGGTACTGAACCTCTGGATTCCATAAAAGGCAGGAAATTTGACTGGCCAAGTATAATTTTCACTTTTCAAGGACTCTGCTTCATGGAGTTACTTTAGTTATGGTAGAATGAATCTACAGCTTAATATGGGCTAAAGAGCCCTGGTATTACATTCATAAAGTTTTACTTTCATCAGGAAAAAGGGAACAGAAAGCCATGATGAAATCCATACTTTTGGAAGAAGAAATCAACTGAAACTGTTGGGCAAACTATTCAGACATATAAGACAGGAAACGATCAACAGATGAACCAGGTTCTTAACTGTTTGATGATGACCTAGTAAAGTGAGGATGCATCAAGAAACCACAATTTAAAGAGTAACTGCAAGAGGAAAAAATATTAAAGAAAAAAGGATGCTGAAAACATTTTCACATCACCGACCTGAAATGTTCCTCAATTTTAATTTTTAAGTCAGCAGACAACCAAAATTGTTCTGTTTCAGCATTCATAAATTTGAAGATTTAAATGTGCATCAGCTCACTTCATTTGCCAATGCCTACTGGGTCGAGGACCCACCCATGATTTCCTTTCCTTTCCTTTCATTCATTCCCATCATTTTAGGGATTTAGAAATGCAAAAATAATTGAAATAAACAGCAATTATAAGCAGTTAGTCCTTTTTCAACTTTAAAGTCAAAGGTCAGAAAAGCATATAACAGCAGAAAATTAGGACGACAGCACCAAGAGGAACTGAAACAACTATCAAAGCAGTTGCTATTGGCCAAACAAAACGCGCAGGAAACATTTTTAAGGTCAATATTAAGAAATGAAGGTAAATGCTGGTCTGATTTCTACAAGTATGTAAAATGACGTAAAGGAAACGGAAAATATGCCGGCGATCAAGAATGGTAATGGACGGCTCATTACTGATTCGATAGAAAGAGCCAACTCCTTTAATTTCTATTATTCTTCGGTATTTAGCTGCGAGCGTAGCATCCCGCAGATACAATGCACTAACTCAGGCAAACCCTTCGCCATTAGTACTAAAATCATTACGAAAAGGCTAGCAGGGATAGGAAAAAGCAAATCAGTAGGGCCAGACACTGTTTCTGGTGAAATTCTAAAACTGGGTGGAGAAGCCAGGTGTTTGAGGTACCAGAGTGGAGTCAAACAATAATTCCTACCTCCCTCCCCTTCCGAAGCTCCACTAATTTTTGCATAATCATAACAGATTCACCAAAGGAACTAAACCTAACACTTTTCTACAAAACCTGTCACTGAATTCTGATTTTACATGGCATACCTTGCGCGATTATTGGACGTAACAATTAATAATGCCACTATACCAAGGGACTGGAAAAAAGGCATAGTGGTTCCAATTTACAAAGGAGGTGATCAATCATTGGTCACAAATTACAGACAGGTCAGTTTAACATCGGTGGTCTGCAAACAAATGGAACACGTTATAGTATCGTACCTGAGGAAAATCTGGGAGGAAAAAGATTGGTTATTCGAGGGTCAACATGGGTTCAGGCCGGGATATTCATGTGAAAGTCAAGTAATCATGGTTTGCCAGGACATTGCAGACACACGGGATAACGGAGGAAGGTTAGGCACGATTATAATACATTTTTCGAAGGCCTTCGATTTAGTTCCTCACGATCGGCTGCTTACGAAAATTAAGGCGTTGGGCGTGGATTCGAGGGTAGTCGCATGGGTAAGGGAATTCCTTTTGGGCCAAATGCAGAGAGTTAGAGTAGGAGGGCAATTATCAGAGGAAGTCAGAGTAATGTCAGGTGTACCGCAAGGGAGTGTATTGGGTCCACTTCTGTTCCTTGCATACGTAAATGATATTCGGAGGAACATTGAATCGACTATTAGACTTTTCACAGATGACTGCATAATATATAGGAAAATTATAAATAGTAAAGATATAGAAAAGATGCAGATGGATCTCAACAGTCTGGGGGAGTGGGGCGGTTGAAAGTGCCATGAAAATTAATCCAAGTAAAAGTAAGGCAGTTAGTTTCACGAGAAGTCGGGTGAAGGAACCACTGAACTATTCATTACGGGACCAAGTAATTCCGGAAGTGAGCAGTTGTAAATACTTGGGAATACTCTTAAGCAGCGATTTAAGCTGGGCTGATCAAGTATATTATATGGTGAAGAAAGCCTGGAAGGCACTTCATTTTACAATGCGTGTTCTCAAAAAGGGAAATAGTAACACTAAAAGTCTAGCCTACACATCACTAGTGCGTCCGATTCTGGAATATGGGGCAGCGTGCTGGGATCCTTACAGGGAGGGACAGATAAATGAGTTAGAACAGGTGCAAAAGAAAGCATGTAAATTTGCATATCATAGGAGCTATTCGAACTGGGAAACCCTGGCACAGCGTAGAAAGATAGCATGTATATGTGCTCTCTTCAAAGCGTATACAGGAGAATGGGCATGGAAAGCTATAGGTGACAGATTGCAAAGGCCATACTATCTGAGCAGGGTCGATCACATTCGGAAAATTAGGTGCAGAAAGCAAAGGACAGATATCAGAAAATATTCCTTTGTAAACAGGACCATTCAACTCTGGAACCAGCTACCTGCGGATGTTTTAGGGACTCTCTCCTGTAAACCAAGTGCTTTTAGGAAGAAGATTATAAAAGTGATAAATGAGGTGCAGTGAAGGGAATACATGGGTGGGTGAAGTGAAGTGAGGTGAAGGGAGGTAAATCGGGGTGAGGATGGGAAGGCTTCAAAAGTGTAGTGAAGTGAAGAGGTCCTGATGAAATGTGAGTGCATCAGTTCATGACGTATGTAATTCATTACTGTTACTGTCTTATGTCTAGTTGGTATTATTTTTTAAGTTATCTACTTTAGGTTATCTGTTGTATTTAAATACTTGTGCCTTATGGTTTTGTAATCTTATGAGTTGTTTTATTTTGAGTGTGGTGTGTTGTTTTGTTGTGTCTCATTGTTTTGTTGTATCTTATTGTTTTGTTGTGTCTTATTGTAGCCCCAGCCTCCTATCCAATGGGTACCGGGGTCCTTTCCCGGGGGTAAAGCCGGCCGGGGCATGATGCTGACCACTCATCCCCATCTAGTGCCGAGGTCAAGAATGAGGGGCTATACCTCCACTCCCCCCAGGCGCCTACATGGCATATAGTGGGACAGCTTATTGTAGCACCACTGCCACCAGGTATAAACCCATTTGCAGTTAATAATAAATAAATAAATGCTAATGCATCAGTGTTCACACACTTTACATGGTGCATCTATAAATAAGATCTATTTCATCAAACACATTTTATTCAGCATATTAAATAACTTCTTCCTGATATCAAGTAGCTCACCAGCATTCTACCTGAGCTCCATTCGTAATAGTCACATGCTGATAAAACCTGCACCAATTCTAAATGTCATTTATATTTGCAAACAAAACCTCATAATATCATTCTTGGTACTTATATTTGCACAATTTTTGTCAATGTTCTCCTAATATATTCATTATTAATGCACTTCTACCACAATATCACACAGGACAACTGTGTTTAACATTTTGGTGGCAGAGCCACCTACAGGCAGAATTATGTACCACAACTATTGTTGGCAGATACACCTACCAGCAGTTACTTTGTATAACCACATTCTCACTCAGCATAATGTTTTTATTGTACAGAGAAAGGAAATATGACACTACTGAAGTCTACAAATATTTTATTTGTATCACTAACAAGTAATAAATTAAAGAGTATCACTATTATAATAATCAACTTAAGAAAATTAAGTGAAACATATAATCTTTGTAGGAAATTGTCAAAAGTGTATAAAGGCATTACTGAATAAAGTTCAATGAGGCTACATCTTTTTTTCACAAGAGATAAATAAAACAAGGGGGAGGAAAAAGAAATTCCATTTAACACATTTAGTATTCAAAGTTTAACAGTATATTGGCAGTTATTTTAATATAATAAGGTATAGTTCAACTGAAAAATATTGGAATAAAAACTTAGTGAGACAACTACATGTATATGAGGAATGATCAGTTAAAAACTCAAAAGAAATACAGATGAGATTACAGACCAGAACCACATCAAGTGTCTGCCACTCTATCTTCCATCTTAACACTGTTTGTGGTGAAGTCTTTTCTCACTTATTTACACACAGTTTTTACCTCTAAGCTGCATCATTCACTTGAACACAGAAGAAAAGTTGGCTCATCATTCATCAGACTAAAGAAACATCATCTGCCAAGATCAACACATCAGTCATGTATGGCAGTTTGAAAATCCAATACTCTGAATTGCATGCTGTAAAAACAGTACCATACAGTCCAAACCACTAAAATTAAATTGGAAAGTTATGACATATTTGTAATATATCATAAAGCAGAACTGTAGTTCAGAGGCAGAAGGCAACTAAACTGTCAGTTACCCAGACAGTGGAAATATAAAGGGTGAAAATTAAAATACTGCATGTTGTGTTATGACTTGTGGCTTTCATGTCACTCAACACTTGGTATCTCAGTATTTTGTTTTCACAAATTCTCCCCATCACCTCCCACTGTTGGATCTGCAGATATGAGATGTTTTGACACACTGCTGTCACTGACATCCTCTGACACCTGCTTCTTGGTAGCTTCACGCCTGTCCCCACACTCAGATCTCTCTTCAGCACGGCGCCATGTCTTATCTTTTTGAAATGCAAACACCAAGTACAGAGCTGAAAAATAAAACTGATATATCACAACTAGCTGAGTGAACAACCTTGCACAAAACAGGTCTGTATCCAACATAAACAAGCAAGTCCTCTTTCTAGACCTGTTGGGGG
>NW_019059569.1:1288253-1302513 GCF_000696155.1 Zootermopsis nevadensis
TGTCCCCTATGACAAGTTTTGAACCATCCATCCAAAGGCACTACATCCCATCGGGCCTTGGCCTCCTCCCATGTGGGAGGTTTCCTAGTCTTTGAAGTGTGCATTTGTGAGTAGTAGTGAATGACAAGCTTACTGCCTCTGCAGAATTTATACTCAATCCTGATTAGTCTGCTAGAGCATCTAGTAGAGAATCAGGAGAGACTTGGGTGAGAAATGGCTGCTGTATTTTGCTTGCAAAACATCTCGTTCATGCTCATAAGGTTCTTTTATGTGCTGTAAACCTATGACATGGGACTGCAGGCTTTCCTTTTTGAACCATGAAGCTCATTATGAACATTATTTCACAGAAAGTAAAACATGGTCACTATACAAACATCAGAAATGGAAGCAACACTATGGCTTCAGTCTTGTATGTGTGTGTATAAACAACAACTTAACCCATTGCTGGGCATGGTGCTGTAGAATATTCACTCAAATTGCCATGCTGGCCTGAACACTCTCCATGACAAAATGCACTTTGATGCCATCCAGTGACAAGAAGATTTGAGTTCACTTGAATGTGGTTGCCGCTGTTACCTTTCAATACATTGTTCCTGCTTAGGATGCAGCAGTGAGGCAATAATTAATTAACAAACAATAACACTGACATCAATGTAAACTCATAGCATCTTTATTCTTGGTTTTGCTTAGCTCATCTCAGCTGTAATCTAAGTGTTGAGATCAAGGTCATGGCTTCAAGTTCTGAATCCTATTCTGGCACTTACAGTGAAAGAGAGGAAGAAGTTGAAACAGTGCAAGATAGGAAAATTATTCTGTCTTACACACACAACAAAAAAGTGACCTGCAATGGGACATGACTTTGAATATGAAGACCCAGATCCTTTCAAGAATGTACAAGGTCCATCTCATAATCTACCTGCTTGATATGATAAAAAAGACTGATCCTTTTTTGAGATGGCAGCATATGAAACAAACAGATCTGCTGCTTTCACATGAAGAAATTTGTATGTAAATGATTTCAAACGGGAAGAAACCATGTAGAAGAGATTGATGCTTATATTGGAATTTTGATATATATATATATCAGAATCCTTGATCTTCTACGTAACATAGGAGGAGTGGACCTCAGTGATCAGTTACATGAATACTATGAAGTGAGGTGTTCATCTAAAAAGTGGTGGAAATATGTGTTTCATTCTGTGAATAGTTTCATCTTATATTACATGACAAGCAAACCATCCCATGCTGCTCATAGCAATAGGCAGCTGACCTACCAGAAAAATTTAGTGCAGCAACTGATCAGAACTTACACATTGTGTAAGCGTACAGATAGGAAGAGAAGTTTGCAGATAGGAACAGTATCACTGCTTAGAAAAATTATGGGGCAGGCAAAGATTTGTGGATTGTGTATGCAAAGAAAAACATGGGCACCTTCAGGATGTGGCAAACAAACATAATACAAGTGCAAACAATATGACCTTCCACTGTGCAGCTTAGGATGATTTTTGGATTATCATAAGGAAATAGGTGATGAGGTTCAAACATAATGCACAACTTGGGGGTAAATGCCAAAACATAATCCTCAGAGTCTTGTAAGCAAGCTGACAAAGTTTTATGTTGATATAAATTGTTAATTCCAAAATATGTAAGATTTTCGAAATGTGTGTGCATTTTACACAGCGATAATATAAGAGTTAAAAGGCCACTTAAAAATGCGGTCCTACAGGCTCAGGAAAGAGCATGATGAATGGGGACAAAATAAGGTTAAATTCTGTAAAACTGCAGACCTAATATAAAAAACACAGGCAGCAGATGAGATTTCAGGCACCATGAAGTCTGGTTGAAGTTTCAAATGATGGCAGCCCAACAATAGTATCTGAACGGCAAGCAGTTACAAAGAATCACTCAATCTAAAATGGAATATAGATATCTATTTGAATTAATATTTTTATTATTGCAAAATAATGCAGAACAAGAATACGTGTATGTTCAAATTTGACTGGGTTCAGCAAAAGACTTATTTTGCCACCATTTCATCACCAATTGCAAGCATATGGAGCACTAACCCTTTACACAAAAATACAACATATATGTTCTTACATTGGCACACTCTTTGAAATTCAAGCTTTTTCCTCTTCATAAGTGTTTTATGACTTTTTATGAAGTTGTTCAATTAGGAATCATCTTCATCTTTCACAACTTGTCCACACAAGCAGTCATGTGCAGGGTTTTTGCAAAACTATACAAACCAAGTAACAATGTGACAACTGTCATCAGAATTTGTTGGCTTTCATTTACCGTTTATGTGCATCATTGTTCAATAAAGTATGGATTGGTGAAGTGGTGCCTGATTTTCAGATGGTGTGATAGTACCCCACTTCATTTAAAACAGATGCAGTAAATGACCCAAAAACAAACTGGAAGCTGCTATTTATCCACTGAACATGCTAAATAAAGCAATAAAAAGCTAGAAAAAGCCTTCTCTGTTACTACATGAATAAACAATCTGAGAAAATATGCATGCACTAAATACAGCAACAGAACTACTGGTACTTACATGCTGCCTCCCACTCAGATTTAGACAAAGTTCCAACTTTCCGATGTCCTGTGGATTTCTGCATGTACTGCTGCACATGTTCATAATCATCTGGAACATGTCCTAGCAATGGTGCTTCATGGAAGGGAGGGTATGTCTGCAAAACAAGAGGAAAAAAGCCTTATACAAAAAGTGCTTATAATAGCATAAATGTAAACAGAAAAGCAATGATGATGAGGTCTTCTCATCTCCCTTAAGTTACTTATGGAAGATTCAAGCTGTAGACACTGTGACAGCATTTAAAAATACCTTGTAGAAGTATATTTAAAAATAATATTTCACTTTTACATATTTTAGAAACTACTAAACAGAATTCATAAAACTTACAAATGATGTTGGGAATAATCAGAAATGTAATTCATTATAATTATGTTTGTTGTTATATAACAAGCAAAACTATCATCAGATTCAGAATTTACAGGATCTATCTCACTACCAATGTTACATTCACACATTACTTCATTACTAGATTGTTTCAAAACATCCAATCTAACACATTTCTGGACAGTGTGATGTACGAGGCAGTGCCATATTGAATTCCACCAAGAAGCTGATTTGAAGGTCATAAAAGATCCTGTATACCTCTTATATGAGACTTCATACTTGACCAGTGGAAGCTACAATATTTTGAGGGCTAATGCTAGCCAGTTCAATTTTACTACAACAGCACAGCAATTACAATTTTTCTGAGGCTGCATTTAGCAAGTGAGTACTCAAGGTATTACCAACTGAAACATTCAAACACTGCAAGATCATATATGGGCTCACAGCTTGAACAGTTAAAATATGTGATTAAATTATTATTATGTTGCCCTTGGTGGTCTAGTGGTAGTGTGCTTGACACGGGACCTAAGGTTTGCAGGTTCAAACCCTGCCGAGGTCAATGAATTTTTAAGGGCGATAAAAATGTGTAACACAACTTCCTTCAGAGGGAAAATAAAGCTACCGGTCCCATGCCATATTTTTACAGCAAGTAAAAGAACCTTATGAGCATGATCGATACGTTTCGTAAGCAAAATTCAGCTGCCATTTCTCACCCATATATTTCGTAGAGGCCTTGCAGTGGGCTGATCACTCATCCAAGAAGTCCCTACCAAATGTCTAAAAATAAATCACAAACCTCCACAAGGAGGCCCCTATGCTCCATGTAGTACAGAAAAGGATACAAGAAGTTATTACCTTATAACACGGGTATGCTCATGAAACACAGTGAACTCACACCAAGTTGTTAAATCTTCTGAACTATAAAAAAGGATGTGTGTAGCTGGAGCCCAAGATCTCATTGGCATTTGTTTGGCTGACGAAGTGATGGAATCCATTTCTGAGACTGAAGCACCCATTAAGCAGATTCTATGTCCAGTGATCCTGTTTCTTAAACTGAGTACCAGTCCCCAGGACAAACTCTTTTGTATTAGTATACCCATGTAAAGTGCACAAAAGTAAACTTTGTAACTTGTACCCAAACAAGACATAATTAAAACGTTTTTAATGCATCAAGTAATGGTCCTTTCTTCTTCCCTTTTCTCACCCAGCAATAGAAAATGAATCACTTCTGAGCAGAGGGCAGCCACAAAATAGGACCTTGTCTACCTCCAATATCAAAGCGGTTATGAAGATTATGGTCAGTAAAGAGCACATTCTTCAGCTAAATGTGGACTCAGAACCATGGTTTTGCAAATATGACTTCATGGTTTTATGCGAGGTTACACATGGGAAAAGCAAGCACAAAAGTCCACACTTGTTCCAAACAATTGCAAATTCCTACAATATTTAGCATGGAACCTCACCATAGAAAGCTAGGGGCATGAGATAGGATACCAATTAACTCCAAGAGTAGTCCTTGGGAAGTAACAGTCATTCACCTGGCCAAGAAAACTGCCACTTTCTATGACCTCAAAGCTTCATTGCCATATTGTATGTTACTGGTACCAATCCTGTGCCACATGAATACTGTTAGGGCGGTATCGCACTAGGATGCCATGGCAGCGACACCAACAGCAATGCCATGGTGCCCAGCTGCCAGAAAAATACGCCAGACAAGCTGCCAGCTTTTCGACGCCAGTCGAGCGAACAGCAGTTTCAAGATGGATGTTGAAGAGGTAATAGCAGTAATTGCGTAGTGCGGCGTAGGAAACAAAAGTTAAAAAAGAAACAGAAAACCTTTGGCAATAAAAATTGTGAAGACTTGCTGTGTCCTGCACAATTTTGTACTTTCAAGAGAGGGTTATAAGTATGATGATACTCTACAAGTAACAGGCTTTCAAAGTGACATGGAAATGGGCAGAGATTTGTCTAGAGGGGGAAAGTCAGCACTTACTATTCGTGACAAATTTGCAAATTATTTTGTCAATGATAATCCTTTGCCATGGCAGGATAGGATGATAAATTGACATGGCAAAATATAATTTTAAATCACTATGTAACTCTTTTTCATATATTATGTTTATGCAGTGTAACAACAAATAATGCTGTACTTTCCAATTTGGTAACCCGACTTTCTAGTTTTTGAACAACATTGAGCATATTAGCTTTATATCATGGTAAGAGACAAGATCGCGAACCACAACACTTTTTTTAAATTTGCATTAAAGGCGCGTCTCCCTGAACAAATAGCAATTAAGAAGTGGAACAGCGATCATTACTTAATAATAAACTTATTAATGCACTTCAGATTGAAAATGCAGATAGGAGTTATTTCTGTACATACAACTTTTGCAATCGTGAACAGAATTACATTCTTATTATATTATTATTTTTCATTATTACATACACTGTTAAAGTGGTGACATATAGATTGTTAAACAAAAAGAACAAAAAAACTTACAAATCAAGTTGCCATATTGGAAAGCAGCCCCACAAATAAAGCCATAGAAACACTTCTTACCTATTTTTTTCTTTTCTATTGTAGATAAATCTCCTCCTCCAAATATTCCCACAAGTTCTTCCCAGTTTCTTTTTTTCAAGTCCCGGTTTGCGTATTCAATAGCAGATGAATCCCATACTGATGGTCAGGAATGAATATCAATTACCAATCTTTCGGTGTCGAAATTGTCCATGTTTGAAAGAAATAGAAATACACACAAGCACATCGCACGGACGTCAATGGACTGGCCTCAGACTGTCGTGTGATGTTGATTTGGCCTTGGCCGTGGCAACGATGCCAGTAGCATTAGCACTTGGCATCTTGGTTGGCAGCAATGCCAAGTTGGAAGCGCTGCCAGATGGATGCCAGGTGCTATATATGACTACTAAATTAATACACTGAGTTTGGCCGAGATGCTGGCAGCTGTGCCATGGCCTCCCGTAGGCATCCTAGTGCGATACCGCCCTAAACCAAATGTACTGTTTTCTCAAGACCCGAAATTCATACTAAAAATGTGAAAATAAAGAGCAGTACCTCAAGAGCTTGCATCTTCCCCAGGAGTGACCGTCCCTCTTCCTTTACTTTCTGATAATAGTCACCAAAATGCTCCTTGGCTATTAGCTGGAGTCCATACTTCTCTGCCAACCTTAAACAAGCAGATGGGAATAAATCACATTCTGGACTAAGAGAGATAAGTTTATAAGAAATGAATATATCAGTAACAATTCTGTTGTGCTCATTCTGTTCTTTCTTCTAGATATTCAATTTATCAATGTTAACTCTTGATATACTTTTATGAGAAATGTAAAACAGATATGCAAGAACCTCAACATGTATAATTTAATAAAAATCACTCCAACAGTACTTGAGTTATGATATGACACAAGGTATGAATTACTATGGCATCTTGAAAACCATTACAATTTACAGAAAAGTGTTACTGGACACAGAATGTGCATTTTATTTTGCTATACAGCTTTTGATCAATCACTTTTCACCAATAAATACTAAGCACATTACATGCAAGATGCACATGATGAACATGAATGACAAACTGGAAAGAGATGGAAGGTAGAGAATAATCAGTTTATTCATTAAACGGCTTTAAGATAGTTTAACAAGTAGCATATACAGGGCTGTCTGTAAAAAAGAAAATTAGATTAAACAACATTTTTGTAGTGACATTTTCTTATACTTTCATGAAAAAATCTTCTGGAATTAGGTAATGACATTTATTCCACTATAGTTGTACTGTCATAACAAGGTCATCAGACCCTTATTAGTGAAAAAAGCACAATGCATGATGATGAAGTTGGTCTTAAAGTGGGGCAGACTTAAGTGAGAGTGGAACAACCACTTCCTATTTAACGACAGTATCCTCCCTATGATTACGTCAGAGATTGCTCAAAGATGAAGCAAGACAACATTCAGCAATAAGTATCCACTTACTTGACAAGCGTAGGAAAGTGCACTAGAAACTCTGGGCAATCCACCACCCCCTCCAAGTGGAAGTTGTACTTTGCTCCAAAGAGAGGCAATGGTGGTTTCATGTCACACTGGAATTCCACTTTATAAATTTCATTTCCAAAAGTACCACCTGTGTTCTGTTGCCTGTTCCTGAGGACAAAAATAAACATATAAATAAAATGATGCTAAGTATTTCAGTCTTAATATAACCAGAAATGTTAAAGATTCAGAGTCTTAATTCTTTTCAGTTCAATACTGAAATGGACTTGACAATGTATCTCATTCTACTGAGTTCAACATATGGGCAGCCCTGGCACTCAGTAATGCTTCGATTTCTGCTTCTATATGAAGACTCTTGACCTCTGCCTCTTAGCACTTGTTCATGAGCAAGTTGCATTTTAGTTGCAGTTAATTCAATTCAAACAATGCAATCCTGAGTCAAACATTTTTGCAAAACAAATTTGGAAAACACACCAAACACAATTTGGATCAGTTAACACTTTGTATGCTGAATATTTATAAGCTCTTCTAATGCCCTATGTTTAGTTTTTTTGCTACTTTAGGTATTTTTGTATTACTGTATTGCAATGTCAGTATCTTACTCTTGTCTTGGCTTATGATTGTAAATATAATTGAGACAGCTTGTAGATGTTTCTTTCACTGTCATCACTGTATTGCTATAAACATTATAGATAAACTGCTGTTAAGTTTGGACATGGCATTTGGCTTTGCATACACAGCTGCAGTATGTGACAATGTAACACACTACATTTTAAATTACTGAACACTCAAGGTCATGGGTTTTCTTACAGCAATACAGCTTTAACACTGTCACTATTTATGTCTGCCACATTTACCACTGCCAACTGACAAGTTACTTTGGTAATCTGAACAGTCTGAGCTGAATATTCACATGATTAGGAAATCTGCATGTCAAATGCTTCTATAAGAGAGCTTAGCACTGATGGCATGGAAATGGGTACATTTCTATATACGAGGTGCTACCTAAAAGTTCGGGGAATTTGAATTCCACGCGCGAACCAGTTGTGGAATGGCCTGCCGCCGCTAGATGGGGCGAACAGTTCCCTTTGTGAATTAGTGTGCCAACAGCCGTGAAGGCAAGAGGCCACATTCTTGAGTCTCGTGCATTTTTGTAACGTTGTGTTGTAGTGGTTTGACGATTTTTTAAACCTGCATAAATGGCAGAGTTTAAGGAGCAAAGAACCTGCATCAAATTTTGCTTTAAGCTTAAAAAAACTGCTGTAGAAACCCACCGCATGCTTGTGGAAGCATTTGGTGAGAATGCTATGACTCAAAGTAAAACTTTTTTGTGGTACAAATACTTTATGGGTGGATGAACGTCTGTCGACAAAGATGAGCGTTTAGGACGACCATTGACAAATACAACTCCGGAAAACATCGTAAATTTGCCCTCCCTGGTCAAACTGTCAACAAGAAGTTCTATTGTGAAGTTTTGAAGTGGCTACGGCAGAGCATTAGGTGCAAACGTCCGGAAAAGTGGGAGAACAACAACTGGGTTCTCCACCACGACAATGCGCCCGCCCACACATCGCTCGTTGTTCGGCAGTTTTTGGCTTCCAAAAACACGACAGTGATTCCCTACCCACTCTATTTGCCTGACCTCGCCCCCTGCGACCTGTTCCCCAAAATAAAATTTTGATTGACAGGCCGTCGTTTTGATACAATTGTGGAGATCCAGGTAGAATCGCAGGAGGTGCTTAAAACACTCACACTTGAAGACTTCCAGGGATGCATGGAATCATGGAAAAAATGCTGGGATCGTTGTAACCATGCCCAAGGGGACTACTTCGAAGGAGACGGTGAAAACTAGGAGTTATGATATGCAATTTTGTATGGGCGAATTCCCTGAACTTTTGGGTAGCACCCCATATATATGTGTAGTATTCAGTGTTAAAGGATGAGTGACGTATTGGTTGATGAGTATAAATGCTGGATAATACAAGGATCAGTATGAAAATTCACATATTCTGAATTATAAAAAATGGTATGGTCTTAAAATTTGGGTTTATAGAGTTCTAAACATATATGAAGAAAAATTGAGCCCTCCATATAAGAATACGTCACCCTTGGTGGACTAGTGGTAGCATGCTCGCCACTGGACCCAAGGTTCGCGGGTTCAATCCCAGCCAAGGTCAACAACTTCCTTCGGGGGGGAAGTAAAGCCAGCGGTTCCATGTTGTAGATTTACGGCATGTAAAAGAACCTTGCGAGCATGACACAAGATGTTTTGTAAGCAAAAATTCAGCGACCATTTCTCACCCAAGTCTCTCCTGATTTACTGCTTCACTGCTAGATGGCTCTGGCAGTCAAATCAGGAGTGAGTAGAATTTGTGCAGAGTCAGTGGGCTAATCACTCACTACTCTTAATGCACACTTTAAAGACTATGAAACCTCCGAAAGGAGGCTCTATGCTCCACTTAGGAGTTACAGGAACTAACTATCTATCTATCTATATAAGAATACATGAGGTTGATGGTAAAATCATATAAATCTAGATGTAACTGTCTTAGAGCATGTCTCATCACTACACAAATACGAATGCAGTTCAAAATATGTTGTACAGGCATTTATCATGTTTACACCAAAACCTTAAATTGGATCAGTGATTCTCAGGTTAAAAGTCTACATTATAC
Source organism: Zootermopsis nevadensis (assembly GCF_000696155.1). The sequence goes on from NW_019059569.1 coordinate 1,297,855, forward strand.
TTAGCAGTTCTTTCTCATTTGGGATTACTTATGGTATGAGATTTAAAGTACTTTCGTTCAATATGTACTCACATAATTTCATAGGCATCAGGAATAGTCCCAATAAAATAACCACCCGGACGCAAACACTCTGCAGCATTGCGTACCATGTTCTCTGCTTGTGGCAGGCTCTCAAAACAGTAGTGGAATGAGAATTGGCAACTCACAAGATCAAGTTCCATGGATGGATCTTTGTACCTCTCCCGAAGTCGTACCTGGGAGTAAAAAACACCATCAGTCAAGTAAGTCAATATAATATTATATACAATACAGATGTTATGAAAACTCATTTTCAACTCCTCAAATTTACATTTTCATTTTCATGAAATTTGAATTGTGCAGAACAGTATGACAAACTTCCTGCATATCACCGCCATTCACAACATTCCAGATTATTTCTATGTGATTTTAAAATTACTTCGATTCTTCTGATGTTAAAAAATGTAGTAGATTTAGTAAACATGATTAGGCCATAAAATGTATTTTCTGTTTTGTTCAATACTCATGAGATCATTTTTAATAAAAACTTGTAGGTTTTACCTAGATTCATATTTAACGTCATATACAACTCTTCCGTAGAATTAGCTCGTTTTGGAGAAAGTTTTATTACTAGTTCATGCAAAGCAGAAAGTAATCTTTGGTGTATGGTGGAAAGACTTTAAGCAAAATGTAATATCCATTGACATAAGTCTTTCTTATTGAGCACCAACGACATGACCAATACAAACTAAAACTTTTTTTTGACAACTGTTAGTGTGAACAATACATTTAACTCACTCCGAAGTCCATTGGAATTCACTGTGACAATATTCCCTGCATTCTGACACATTGGATACATAATTGGCAGGTTACAAATAAAACTTGCATGATATACAAAAATGTACGGGAAAGGTAAGTCCCTTAACCACCTTTAGCACAAACCTCATCCAAATGACATTTAAATATTAAATTCCAACAAACCCCCTCCCCAAAAAAGTTCCATTACATATAATAATAACAACAATAGGTAAACATTGTTTAAGTAAACAATATTCTAATATTCATAGATTTTGCTGGTAAAATGCAGAGCTTTTAATGTTACAGCAGGTGGTACATTGAAACATAGTCAGGCTTTAAAGGATTAATTATTTATGATGCCCACCATAGTTGGTCAGTTTGCTAAAATGTTCAGTCAGTAAAGATGCACTTGTTATAAACAACTCTCAACATATTAATCAAATCAAACTGCCTCTCTAAATTTAACCTTAAAATGAGCTAAATTTTCATAGCAAAATTTCCTTCACATAAAATGCAGTGACTATACTGTCACGACTCAGTTCCCACAGCCTAGCCTGTTATAAAAGGGTGTACCATGTTAAGTTGTAACTGACATTAAGCAAGGGCCTTCATATTGTGCATTCAACTGCATCCACAACCACTATTTACATACATAAGTTTTCTGAGGAATAAAAATAAGAGCCATCAGTATTTCCAACAGATTAGAAAGCAACCTGAAATTCTAGAATATGAAAAGCAGCTTACTAACAAAACAAGCACCAACCTTGGTACAATCAGCAGAAATGAATTCTGCTGTGAAGACAGGAGCAAAACCTCGTTCATTCTTGCTCCTATTCTGCAAGTCATTGTAACGGACCTGACACTGCTCAACTGAAACTTCTGCGATATCAGCACACACTAAGTGGGTGATGTTTCCCCTCCGCCACTTGAGCAAATCACCTCCTTTCCCACAGCACATGTCAAGTACTCGCATTGGTGCACCACGAGGTTTGCCTTGCCATGATTTGCTAAGGTACTCATCTGCAATTTCATTTTTATAAAATTTTTAAAATTGACTTTCACGAGAAATAACAATAAGTGTGACACTAATTCAAGTTGCAGATAATTAAGATTTATACCTTCAGGATTTAGGTATATTTTCCAAGGGGTATATATTGTTTGTATGGATATTCAAATTTGTTGCAGTGATTACTGCACTTCAATGAAGGTGTTATGTATAAACAAGAATAATGATCACATAATTTATTGGAACATGAGGATAGAAATATAGCCTTGGGATATTAGGACAAGTTTCCCCACTGTAATACAACACTTGAATTCCATGGTAATTCAAATGTGGTTGTCAACTGATTTATCAGGTGTGTAGTTAAATCCTTGAAACATGTGGAACATAGGGGATCCAAGGAAGATGATATGAACAAAAATAAAATTCAGGAATAAAGCATTGGATGGGAGAGGGAGGGGAAAATTTTAAATAATTGAGTTAAATAAATCTTTGATGTACATACATAAATATTTGTTCATGTTTCATTATAATCCAAGACATGTAAAAATGTGTATTTGCTTACATTCTCTGGTTATATGTACTTCAGTTCATCTACAGTGTGAGAATGTGGACTGGATTCATCTGGTTCAGGGTAAGGTCCAGAGCCAGGCTCTTGTGAATATGGCAGTGGTCACTTGGGGAATTTCTTGACAAGCTGAGTGGTTACTAGTTTCTCAAAAAATCCTCTGCTTAATCAAGTTTTTCTACTTACATTGTAACATGATTCATCAGCGTGTTTGCAACACTGCTGGAGATGTGAAGTTTGGGTAAAGCAAGGACGGTGAGGATGGTGTAGACAGAAGGTTTTGGAAAAGTGGGGTAAATAAGGGGGGGGGGGGAAGCAGAATAAAATTTCTGCAACCTTCCCACAACTCTAATAACTAACTAACTAACTAGATGGCTTACCGAATCCGAAGGTTCATCACTGAATTAACCAAAGCCCTCCACCGGACCCTGTCCTGGGCCAACACAAAATCCAGTCTCCTTCAACTCCTATCTCCTATAGATCCCGCCTGACATTATCCTCCCATCTACGTTTAGGACTCCCCAGCGGTCTCTTCCCCTCAGGCTTCCCAACCAATACCCGGTGCACACCTCTTGTCCCACCCATCTCATTCTTCTCGACTTAATCACCCTGACAATACTGGGGAAGTACGGATGTTTAAGCTCATCATTATGCAGTTTTCTCCATGCCCCATCGTCTTCTCAACACCTTATTCTCAAACACCTGCAAGCTGTGTTCCTCCCTCTGAGTGAGAGACCGTGTTTTGCACCCATATAAAACAACAGGCAAAATTATTGTTTTGTATACTTTAATTTTCAGGTTCTTAGAAATCAGATGGGAAGATAAAATATTTTGAACTGAGAAGTAGCAAGCATTTCCGGAATTTAGTCTCCGCCTAACTCCTCATGAGTATCATTTTGATTTGTTACTGTTGTTCCCAAATATTTGAACTTTGTAACACCTTCAAAGGATTAATTAACCACCCTAAGATAATTCTGCCCGCCTATCTGCTGACGATGAGATACTAACATGTACTTAGTTTTTTCTGAATTTACTTCTAGCCCCACCTGTCTACTAGCCTCTAGTAAAACTCCTACAACTCTAATATTTGTCATATGTGCTGTGTGCACTGATGAATGATAGATGGTCAAATTATAAAGTGTTACAATATGTTATACCATACTTTTAGCAAACTTCCTCCCTTACTCCCTTTTGTTGTACTTCATGACTGTGATATTGAATGTAATGACTGAGTGGTTAGTACTCCTGCTTTGTATTTGAAAAGTACTGTGTTAAAATCTCAGCCCAGAGACTGGCTACTCTGACTGATAATTTACATGGTTTTCGTCAATCCCTCCAGGAAAATAAAATGACATGACATGACAGTACCTTACATTAGGCCACAACTACTTTCCAATTCATTATTCACATTATACACCATTTGATGTTATACAGTCTAAGTAACAAAGAGTGCTGTTAAATGGATCACATATAAAATAAACAAATCATGTCCATGAGTGTGTCTGCCCCTTGCTATAAACCAAATTATAGATTTATTGGCATGGAAATCAAGCCACTGGACTACCCTACCATAAGTTTTAATTCTCTACCATCCACAACACCAGCATAGTGGTTTGCAAACTTCAGATGTGAACAGTGACATTTTTTGTACACCTGAAAACAGCATGTCAAACATGTGAAATTTGTATTTGGTTTCATATTTACTGGTAATTAACATACCTGCAAATTTTGTACACAGCATTTTTCCTGCATATTAATAAGCACAAGTAGGGACAGCACGTTAAACTCTGGGGCTATGCCTAACAAATGCGGTCAACTATTCTATGAAATAAGTTTACGTAACTGTATTGTGTTTCTAGGTACTTTATAAATATGATGTACTGTTCAGACTTGCTTACTAGGATCTATGTGTTGCATCTACACAGAACCAGACCCCTTATCTGGAAAAACTGGAACTAAGAACTTTTCAGATTATGGAATTTCGGTTCTTCACATGTAAATTATTTAGCATATTTCCACAGATCAATCACAATTTGCTTGTTGTGAGAAACACAAAAAGCTCTAAAATTTGGGATGGTACCTATCATCTTCATCATCTAAAGAATGTGTAAAAGCCAATAACTAATGCCATCCACTGACTAAACAGTGAAAACAAGCAGGCTGCCTTCTAGTACTGATAAGAAGACAGATGAGAATGTCACCAATACACATGGTGAATAAAAGAACAGTGGAGTATCAATTTTAAACATGAGAAACTGTCACTGTAATAACA
>NW_019059569.1:1302554-1326631 GCF_000696155.1 Zootermopsis nevadensis
TACTGTATGTATATGCATGTTATCTGTTTACTGGACATTAAGCACAGAAATAAATAACTTAAAAACTACCTTTACTCCAAGACCAGATGGGATAACTATGGTCATTTGAACAATCATTAATGTATAATTTCTGCAATCCCTGCATACAGAGATAAGTGTTTAAAGGGAAGTAAGCTGATATGTTCTTCCCGCAAGGTACTTATTAATATAAGATTAGTCTTTAAAATACATAATGATATACTAACTAATCATCATGCTTTTGATCCAGTTGTTGAAATTTCTCAGGTAGAAAATACGACTCTTGCAGCGCTCTGCAAGCCCCCTCTCTTCTAAAGTATTATAATGTGTAGCCACCACAGAGCCATGACCTTGGGATTCCTCATGTCTTGCTCTTGTGGACAGGTCTGATGGCACAGAAGTATTATTTGGTCCTTCCCCTGTCTTACCAACTGAATCCTGAAGAAATAAAACACATCTCAAACTTCTTCCAGCCGCTATCTAATCCTGTGAATGTGATGAAATATGGTGACATTGTGAAATAATTTGCTTCTCAATGAAATACATTTTACATGTTTAAAGAGACTATAATAAAAGCAGAAATGGATAATTCAGTTTATGCAATATTATGAAAAGGGAGTTACAGTGACTGAATGCCCCATTGTGTGATAAATTCCCTTTAACTGCATTGTTTGCCAAACCAAATATCCAATGCAGCTCACCTGAATGCCAGTTAAACAAAAACTATAATCCAACACAAATACGTAAGTTCTGCAACAGCAAAACTTATTGCACTCACTGTACAGGATTAAACAACTGAACAGTATCATACTTACCTTGAATTTCTTTAAGACATACAACTTTATATAACTGTTACTATAGATCCTTTGCAGTAACAGTTCACAGTACTCTGGAGGTTAGATGACTTATGATATCCTCCCCCAACACCTACATAGCTTTGTGATAAAGGAGATTTCAGGTTCTTGCAGGAACAAGCAGGAAGATGACTATCTTCTGGCACATTGTGCTGTGTAATATCATATAAATGGAGATGATGGAGGCAATAAACCTCTGAAACATCAGCTGATTTCTACAAGTCTACATGATGCAACATCCAAAAGCAGTCTGCATTGTGCTAAAGTGCTAAGGCAAAGGGTAACTTGCATTTACACTTGTAATTCTACTGTGGAATACTGAGAAGAAAGTGAGATCTGTTCTTGACCAATGGAGGAGCAGACAAGGAAGAAAGCAGCCAGAAAGTCTAACAGAAAGTTCAGTCAGTCCAGTATATTCTGGTTCAAAACATAATGTGCTAAATCACTGACATGTCTTTAAGAAGGTGCATAAAGTTTACTTTTACATAACTGTCTGTAGTCCATTAGATATAAGAATTAACTTAGTTGACCTCTGGTATACTTGTCTTTGTGGTGGTGGTAATTAGTGATAGATGACTTACAATTATAATTATTTACACCAATCTATGTTCCTCCTTCAGAGTGAGAGACCATGTTTTGCACACATACAAAACAACAGGGAAAATTATTACGAAAAACTTCAAAAGACAGAAACCTTAAGAATTAACACAGTGATGAAGTTAAAACATGCTGACCATCACACAAGCAACATTAATAACTGTGTATGTACAATCTCACATTGCGATATTCACAAATACACTCGGACTTATCCAGATGGTAGCACACACAATCAGATAGATCATGTTTTGGTAGATAATAGAAGGCAGACAAGTATAACTGATGTGAGGTCATTCAGAGGAGCAGATTGTGACACTGACCATTATCTGGTAGTGGCAAAAGTTAAAGACAGGCTTTCAATAAGTAGATGAATTAAGCAAAATTTTGACACACAGAGATTTGATTTGAAAAAATTACATGATGGAAATGCTTGCTACTGTTCAGTTCAAAATATTCTGTCTTCCTGTCTGATTTCTAAAAACCTGAAGATTAAAATATACAAAACAATAATTTTGCCTGTTGTTTTGTATGGGTGTATAACATGGTCACTCACTGTGAGGGACAAACATAGATTGCAGGTGTTTGAGAATAGGATGTTGAGGAGGACATCTAAGCCTAGGATAGAAGACAATGGGGTATGGAGAATATTGCATAATGATGAGCTTAAAAATTTGTACTCCCCTAATATTGTCAGGATGCTTAAGTCAAGAAGAATGAGATGGTTAGTGCATGTGGCACGCATGAATGGGGAAAGAGGTGTGCACCAGGTATTGGTTAGGAAGCCTGCGGGGAAGAGACTGCTGGGCAGATCTAGACATAGATGGAAGAAAAATATCAAGCAGGATCTATGGGGAGATAGGAGTTGAAGGCGATTGGATTTTGTTGGCCCAGGACAGGGACTGGCAGAGGGTTAATTCAGTGATGACCCTTCAGGTTCCATAAGCCATCCAGTTAGCTAATTAGATAATATCTAGGATCTGATAAGTTCATCATGGATACTGAACTTATTTACAAAGCTGAAATAGCAAGTGATAACTACCAGTTAGATGAATGACAACAGTTTTAAGAAATGGGGTAAAGAAATGTTACTATCCAACTCGCCAGAGAAATCAGTGGCAATTTTTGATAATGAACCTTACCACAATAGAAAAGTGGACAAACCTCCAAATAAATAAGCCATGAGTCATGGATGATTTCATGGCTTCAAACACATGGTATCAGATTTGATGACTCCATGAGAAAATATGAACTGTATCTGTTAAAAGACATTAATAAACCCAGAGAAATGCTACAAAATTGACAAGACTCTGCACAGATATTGTCACATGGCTCTCAGACCGCCTCCATACAACTGTAATCGCAACCCAATTGAATTGGCATGGTTTAAAGTAACAATGTATATCAGAGATCACAATATATGTGGAGCCTACCTCATTTGCATGAAATGACTGAGGCTGGATATGTTCAGATACTGAACAGAATTGGAACCACACCAAAAAACTGGAAGAATACAATAATTGATTTCTGGTGTGACAGATAACATTATGACAACCAATCCTAACAATGATGATGATTCTTCTTTTGTGGATTGAGCCTATGTCATTTAAAGAGTCAAACTCTGGTTTCTCTGATTACGAGTGTATATACCCCTTTGATGAACAGCCAAACGAGTAATGTAAGTAGATCTTTTATAACAACATAAAATACTATGGATGTACTGAAAATGTGAATGGAAATTAAATCAACAAATTCTAGACTCTTATCCCTTCAACAGGAAATAGTAGTCTGACAGCAACCAGCAAGCCAGGCCTAAATTCCTTAGTAAGCATCTGTAATTTACATTTACTATTTTAAACTAATTTATTCATTGTGAAACGTTTTAACATTTTGATTATTTATGTGTACCACTGTAATGACATACCTATATAAACTTCTTAACACCCGAAAAACAGAATATTATTAGGTGAAAGTGCATAACAGGTTGTGACTGCCTACAATGTTGTAACTGATAATGTTAGGTTAGTTTACATCAGTCTAGCAACAAGTGCAGAGCTGTTACAGTAATGTGATATTCTCACATATTCTTCTGAACTATTATCTGAATCACCATCTACAGTACTACACAGCAAATGCCCCCCAAAAGTTTCGCTTCTACGAAGCTTACCTCATGCGCTCCTGTGTTATCTCCTATTGTCCCAGCCTTATCTGCAACGGGGGCATCATTCCTTACACTAAATGAATCGCATTCAACTTTCGACCCAGACATGATAGTTCTTGCACAAATGAGTTGTTCAAACCATTCGATAAATTAACACAAACAATAAGCACATATCGGAACAAAATTTGACACCCACATTACAGTTTGTTGTGCCAAAACTGCTTACTGCTATCTCTCAATACATTTACATGCTTCATGACCAGTCCAAAATAATTTTGGTTTTCAACAGTATTGTTAATTACGTGTTTAATTCTGAATCACAATAATTACATACATTAACTATAAATATTAACGGCATGCCTATAAAACACGGATAACCTACGCTATAAACGCTACTTCCAATGCTACCAATTCCCACGAATCAAATAAGACAGACAAATGAACTTTACCCCATTCATCGCGCTGTGCAACAACTGGACACTGGACGCCATTGCACATTGAATGCGGAGCGCGTTCAATATTACTTGGTAAAACCATGAGCAGTGGCTCGAAATTGCTTATACATTGGCTATTTTCATTCAGGTCCCACATTAATATCATGCATTTTCTCTTTGTATTATTACGCGTTCAAGTCGAATGCGCAGAATCTATTTCTACATAAACAAATCCACGGAGAGAATATTTTGTATGCGTGCTGTATACAATACGGGGAAATTAAATTTAGAACAGAGCCGCACAATAAAACATCAGAGAAAGGAAGCATAGGTTAAGATTGGACAAGCACAAAATAGTAGAACTGAGTGTCCTCGTTGTTGATTACAATAGACATTGTCTTTGCTGAAGAAGTTGTATTAATTTGTGTAATTGAAATTTGAATAAGCTACTTGCGATCAGGTAGAAATAAACCTGTATTTTAATATGTTTCCTGCAAGATTAATTCCAATAAGTTAGGGTCTTAATTGTGATGACTCTTATGATGTAGGCATATTTAGTATACAAAGTGAATTGCAGTTACGATGTTTAGCTCCACAGTTCAGTACCAGTGTGTTGGAACAAAGTGTATTTTGTTAATGACACGTATCAAACAACCAAGCAGCTTCAGATCATCGTTGTGTTATGCATCCCATGTAGTAAATAATAAATTACTACCGGCAGACCGGTCAACCCAAAGTAATTATACCAACAAAGGTAAATTTATGGGCATCATTTGATTATTTATGTTTATCACATTATCTTTTACTTTCATTTGACAGTAAAGCATTTTATTTCGTTACAGGTGGTTTAACAACGTATCAACAAAGACGAAAGTGTCAGCATTTAGAATGTGTAACATTGCTGATGAAGTTTATTAATTTTCCAGCAGTATCATGTCATGGGTATCAGTCATTGTCGTTGCTTAGGACTTCCATATTTACTCGAAATGTTTCCACAAAAGGGAACAAGCAGCCTGAACAAAGTAAGGTGGAAGAACCTAGTATTTCAAAACCAGAGAAGCTGTCTTTACTGCAAAGGTTTAAACAGATGTATCGTGATTACTGGTATGTGTTGGTGCCTGTACATCTGATTACATCCCTCGGATGGTTTGGAGGTTTCTACTATCTTGCAAAGAGGTATGAAACTAGGGAAGCTAAATAGATTAGGAAAGAGGAAACAATAGAAATTAAGCACAAGGTTTACACTAAAATGTACTTGTCAACACAAAATATTGTATACATGAGTGCTACAGAAGTTGAGTCAGAACTTCATTGGGAAACATGCTCCCATCACAGCTTTGCTGATTGTCATCTACCCTTTGAACATTGGCTTCTTCCAGTGATATACCAAATTGAGGAGCATTTATGTATTCCAACAATGTGCATTATGGATGCTACTTAATTTAGATCACTTCCATAAAGCCTTCTCTGATGTTTATGCCTTGTTACTAGAATCTGAAATATTGAAGTAATCAACATTAAACATTTTTTATCATTTGTGAAATTTAATATCTTTGTTTCTTTGTTATGAATGTAATTTCTCTTATGATTTAAGAAGTACAGTTTCTTTGTTTATAAACTTATTTATTAAGCTACATAATGCCCACTTGTCTTATGAAGCATGTCAGCATGCACATTACTGTTGAATTCTTATTATAATCATCTTAAAGAAATACCAGAAAGGGGGTAGTTAGGTATACAGTGAAATGACAATGTATCCATGCAGGGTTCACACATTTTTCCAGTTCAGTGAGGGGCAGCTGTAAAAGAGCTGAGAACAGAGGTTTTTTACGATGAAAGAAATGTAAAAGAGGTTTTTCCCAAAGAGTAGATTGTGCACTTGTGGTTGAGGTATATCTGATGCTGAATATGTTTCTTTACAGCGGAGTTGATGTTATTGCCCTGCTTGAGAGTATGAGTATCAGTGAGAAGGTAATCAATCCTCTCCGGGATTCAAGTGCTGGTTACATCGCCCTATCTTATGCTCTTTACAAAATTGCCACTCCAATCCGCTACACAGTCACTTTAGGTACATTATATATTTTGTTCATTATTATTTAGGAATGTCTTTACAATATGATGATCAGTTACTGTTCTTTTCACACACCATAGTCCAATGTTTTGCTTAGTTACACTAGTTACCAACAGATATTTGTAGTAGTAGTAGGAAACATAAAGCAAATATAGAACATATTTATATATTTCTCCAATAGATGTGAATTCAGTAATGGTTTGCATTGAGTTGTGTGAACTATTTGCATTATGTTACATCTAGTAAGCATAAATAAGATATGAATTTTGCAAGGCAATTGACATTGAATAATATGAGGGTGCATGTAAAGTTTCAAATATACAGTGTATTCTAAAGTTATTTTATTACACAGACTGAATTATAACAAGGAAATATGTTCTGTTAAAAGGTTTCCAGCATAATATGGAGTATAGGTTAAACTTGTTTGAAGCTGTCTTACATTCCGCTGAGTCAGCTTGAATCTTAGCAGTATATAGAATTCTGAAAGGCAGTTTTAATTGTGAGTGGATGGAAGGACCTATAGAGCACTTATTATCCATTCAAAAGCTAACATCTCCCTATAAGTTTTGAAACCAGACTTATAAAAGCTGCATTTTGGGTTACCACTGCTGTTATCACACTTTTTTTGCTATATTGTCTAAGAAAGCAAACAACCTTTTGTTTCATTGTGTTGTTTCCAGTCTGTGAATGTTGGTAATATTTAGATGTGAATATGTTAAGTTATTGTTCACTGCGGAATGTGTTTAAAGGTTTCAAGGATATCTTCTTTTCGAAAAAAGCACTTACAAGGTGCCCATATAGACTAGCTCAGTAGCATTGTGTTTAAGAGCTCTCTAATCTGACACCAACAGGACAAAGAAATTCATATTTATTTGCATGGATTACAACAGCAATATGTAAATGTAAAGCACTTCTGCCATGTTATTACTGACTAGGAAATTAAAAATTGCAAGGTTAGGGTGGCCTCATAGGTTTATAGAAGTTTTGTGAAAAGCATTCAGCTGGTTGAGAAGTTGAAAGGTGGATATATACAGACAGTATGGTGATTAAATAAGCCTAATTTATTTTCTCAAGAAATGAAAATAGGCTGAAGTGTGTATTTTCTGTAGAAGGTATGAAATGTGTAAATTGCCTTATGAAATCTATATTTATCTGTTGTAGTAATAACTGATGCAGAAATTAACGAACTGAAATGTCACTAGATTGCATAATTAATGCTTAATTTCTCATCACTTTATTGTGAAAGTTCAAACATTTAAAGGAACACAGACATTGTAAGTTTTTTCAGAATGTCTGTAATATGAAAACTGGTAGTATCTAAAGAGAATATTCCCATGATTATACTCACCTATTGTCTCAAACCATTAGCATCAGTATATTAACCATTAAATATGATTGTCTGTATAGGTGGCACCACTGTATCAATCAATTATCTAAAGAAGTGGGGCTACATCAAACCAATTCCTCCTCGTGAGAAGCTGAAGAAAATGTATCATGAGAAGAAGGCAACTCTTATGCGTGACACAACGGAAGAACTCAAACTGCAGCAGGAAAAGCTGAAAATAACACATGAAAATGTGATGAGAGGATGCAGAGAACATGCTGGAAAACCTGAAAAATTAGAATCTGAATGCAAGGCAAAAAAGCAGGCGGAATAGTATATGGCAGTGAAATGACTGTTGTTAACATATTGCTTGCAATGAAGGATTTGAGTTTTAGAGACTCTTATTGTCTGGAATGAAATGCTGAAGACTGTTCACTGATAGTGTCATATACCCTAGCTCTACTATAAAGCTCTAACTGAAACAGTGTTCTTAACATTTAAGTTGGATTAATAGATATTTAAAAGGTCCTCCGCTGTAACTTTAATATTTGGTCATTTATATTCATTTTTGGTGTTGACTTTTTCACATGCATTTTATTAGTTTTTATTAAATCAGTGGAATCAACAGAATAGGCATAAAATTCTTTTTTCTTTTCCACACATTTGTATTTGTGTATTTGAGAGCTTGATATTATTAGTTAAATTGCAGATAGCATTTATTTAGTACCTACTGTCCACATCTGATTAAATGGTGTCTGCACTCCTTGGTAGTGATTTTGTCTCAGCTTATTACTGTTTGGTTTATGCAGCGGGATGAGAAAACAAATATTCACTGATCAAATAACATTTGAAGCAATGGTGTTCACTCTGTTACACATGCTCACTCTCATATTGTGCATAAACAAGACTTCTTTTGAGAGAGCAATGTTGAGTAGAGCATATTCTAACAAACCCTTTCCCTCCTGGCACTTCTTCTGTCAGAAGCCAAAGAAATGACACAGTACTAACATTCAGAGTGAATGTGTGGGAATTACAGTTGTACTTCTGACTGAATACAAATTTTAGTAGATGCTGTTTTATGTACATTTACTGGTATGTGCATCACAAGAATAAGGGAGTATCTGGTGTCAATTCAGTGGAAAGTTATATTCATGCACTACCAATCTAAAATACAAGACACAGAATGTTGCAAATGAATATGACAAACCCAGCTATGAAATCCCTTTTCTTTCCATCCATTTTCGATTTTCTCCATACTGGTTCCTATAAAAATGGAGAATTCCAATGAAGCAAAACAAAAAATTTAAACAGTGAATATACTTTTACTGACATAGACTTCTGATAATTTTCATAGCTTATATATTTCAAGTACTTATCAACAGAGGGCATTAACATTTTAAATCTGTACATCTGGACAACTGCTTTGCATATTCCATGACATGCCCCCCTCCCCAAATTATAAATAAATATGATGTGAACAGATGTCAGGAAAACTGAATCACTCTGAATATAAATTGCCATTCCAGGCAAAGTAAGCAGCCATTCAAATGCAAATACAAAAAAGGGGGGGGTGAATTCAATGACTGGCATGTTTCAGTTGGCTGTGTTAGGGAGCTTGCAGTTTCAGATTTTATTTCTGAACTCTTGAATTGTAGAATGATTTTAAGTCTAAATTTTTGAGGGATTTTCACCCTATGAAAGGGAACTGATAGGTAGTAGTTCTTCCACATGTTTTAAAAATTTAATATTTTCATAATACATTAATTGTAATTTATCTCTCTGCTGTTTTCCAAATGCTGCTGCATTTTATGTTTTGGAAAGATACAAAAGATAAGTTACACAGTTATCAATCATCCATCAAAATAATATGATCTCCACATGACATTTATTACTTGGATATGCTTGAGGTGCATTTGCAAAAAAACTGTACAAATGCAGCTATTCACTGTCCACATGTAACAACTTGAGAACCGCTGATTGGATTGTCATAAAACCTGATGTTCTCTTAGGTGTCATGTTCACACTGGCTCTGGAGCCTTCCTACCACTTTTTCAGGGGTCCTTTCCCTGGAGGTAAAGCAGATGGAGTGAGAAGTTGACTTCTCACCACCATTTAGTGCTAAGGTCTAAAATGACTGGAGCTACATGCATCTTCATGACTGGTAGGTTAATAAGCTCCAGGGACTTTACTGACAATAGGTACACATTCCGGTTTTATTTAAAATTGGGCAGCAACAATGGACACTTTACATGATGACCTCGATGCATGTCTGCATGGAACATCTAGACATCACTAAATATGCTGCAGGTTTCCTTGTCAATATTCTCGGGGTTCATTCCTGTACAACTCTGATAGCCTCTATGTTCTTAGTTACATGCACACCTACAGCATGATGTTTTTTCTCCAAAACTGAACATCCCATTGAATATATTAATAAAGTCTTTGGGTAGCTTTATGAGAAGAAGCCCATTGTGACTGGAAATGAGCACAATAACATTGCTGTACTGCCACAGTACTTTTTGTTTTGGGAAAAGAATTTTTGTTCCTTGCTCAGTCAACATTATCCTTTGGTCAGTCATCTAACTGATGCTACACAACCTCCATGATTCAAGTTACATCCATAACAAACATGCTGTTTTACAGAAAAGAAATGGATCATACACTATGTATCAGTGCAGGTTGCTATACATGCAGTTTCTACACCGTTACTTGAAGAACAGAAGACATTTTGAAAACAAAACCCAGAAGATGGCAATCTTCAGACTCACTGCTGTGAAAACCTCAAATCCTACATTGATGAAACAACATTTAAAGGAATATGATATTTATTATTCATCACAATAATATAGGGCTTCTATTTGTCAAACTAAAGGTGACATAGCACATCCTCATTACACTGCAGAGTCAGATTACTGCAGGCATTATCATGTCCCTCAAGACCGAAAATTAGATAATGTTTTCACATAAAAAACAGGCGTTGAAATATAATGAGGGTTACTATACAGCTAACCAGTAAATATTATGCACAAAATGGGTCACTAAATAAAATGATTATATTGTAGTTTTTTTCGCCTTGTTATACAGACAGGAACATCTGAAGTGGACATAATTAGTTATTTCTTTAACTTCTTTTCTGTCACATCTATAAAGATACAACAGGACTTCTGGTCAAGTAGTTGGCCAGTATAATATAGATTAAAATACTGTCCGTTCATTTCAGTGTGTCTCACACCAGTTTGCTAAAACAATGTTAATAAATTGCACTTACTTCAGTTCTGTTGGGAGTTTCTATAATGTTCTGCATAGAATATACTTCCAGTCAGAATTTGATGGGAAGAGGATATTTGTAGGTAAGACTAGAAAGGTACACTTCTGGCAGCACTTTAGCTTCTCTGAAACATGATCAGGGTTTCAAATGTAGTTTGAAAGTCATTCCTCCAAAAACTTATGATGAAAAAATATATCGCTCATGAAATAAATAAAATGCATACATGTTTAACAGGGTATTTTATTTTGTTTTCAAATTACTAACCCTTATTCCTCTCCTAAACCCAAAGATAATCTGTTTAAATACAGTCACATAATTTAACACTTCAATCCTACACATATTCTGAACTCTATTATACAATGAATGGATACTTCAAAAAAATATAATTCATCAGCACATGAAAACAAACAACTTTCCTTATAACAGATGCAGAAACAATGATACCACATCCTTGATATGAATATTTCACTACAGGCTACATAATGAATGAGTCAGCAGTGAGCACTTTCTTTAAGCCGTCTTCACAACCAAAACCGTAATTTATTATGTACCTAAACAGCATCAATTGGAAGTTCTGGAAACTGTGTATCTAGAGAGATGGGATATGGTACTCTGTAGCACTCATATTCATGCCAACAAAGAAGTCAATATTAAAGTTTCCACACCAAGTAAGAATTAATAAAACAAATGTTGCAAAATTGATGGAGAATGCTAACTTACGATAGCCAGGAAACAACCCAAAGGATGAAAAAGGAGAACAATGTCACTTGTTTTAAAGGGACAATGAATAACTTGTGAAAGGCATCTTTTTGTAAGCCTTTCATGGTCAAGTTATTTGTAAACTATTCATGTCAGATCACATGCAATTTTAACACAACGTCTGCATTTATTGAGTCTCACATTGACTACAGATTCATATAAAACTTGTACCTTATGCTCTGACTCCACACTAGTTTCTGGGTATGTGACATCCCTAACAATAGCACAACCTCACAGATTCACAATTTAATTCTCATATACACAATAAGTACTACTTGCTCATGAGTGCATTAAATGGCTTTAAACACAGAGGGAAGAATCTCTTCAGAGTGACAAGGGAAATTTTTTAATCCTAACCAACTGCCAACTGGGTGATAAGAGGCTCATAACAAAGATGTGCCAGAGTCACTTATACAAATCTAAGGTTGTCTCCATAAATCCCTAGCAGGATTAAACCACATTACATTATAATGCAATAAATAGTTGACATCATTTCATGGTTCAGCTGGTTACAATGCCCTCTTCCCCTTCTTATAAATGGATACATACAAAAGCACACATTAAGCTCCCTTTTTTATTTTGGAATCAGGTTGGCGGTTACAGCATTCTCAAATTTAACAAAGTTGCGAGACTATGCATTACAGCAACACAAAAGTTAAAGACAAACAAAATAATAAAATTGTCACTTGCCACACAATACAAATCATATAAGTTTAATACTTTTAGCCTACTTAACATTCGAAGGAAATGTAGGCTTATCTTCTTTTGAGCCAATGGATTTTTATGAAATTTTCATATGGACAATATGCCATTGGAAGCTCTCTCCATTTCCTTTTATTTCATATCGTGACAATGAAAGTACTAAAGACAGCTCTTAAGGCAGAGGTTTTCTTATCTGTGACCCATTAAGTCTTTTTTGTTTTGTTTATTTAACAGAACTCTTCAACTACATAGGTCATATAGCACATGGTGGGGTGATTGTGAATGATGAGTTAGTAAAGATGTGGAAGAAGAAGTAATGGATTGTTTTAAGGCAATAAAATATTTGCCTAAAGAGATTGAGAAAACCTCAGCATAGATGATCTCTAGCCAAAGATTCAAACCCGGGATCTTCAAAATATGAAGTATGGGAACCAATCATTTGACCACAATGTTTATATGAACCAGTGTGAAACTATTTTTTTTATAGTTGGCACGGTGAGATTATATCTAAATCTGTAACTGCAGCCAGTAAGGGACCCATTGCCCATCTGTTAGATAATAGATCAATGAATATGGAGAAACAGTGGAATGATATTGATGGGGGAAATGAAAGGTCTTTAAGAAAAACATGTCCCAGTGTCTTTCTGTCTACTACAAATTCCACACAGCCTGCCCTGGCAGCAAACCCAGGTCTCCATGGTTATAACCCAGCAACTGTGCTGTGGCATGACTTCATGAAACTAGAGTTGAGTGGTGATGAGCCAATACCAGCAGGTTTCTGAAAGGATTAAAAAAGAGTTGTATGGGGGAAATAATTTTTTAGAAAAAATATCACTTTGACAAGAGGTTCATGGGGTGATACACATTTGGAAACTGCTGTCTTTTAAGAAAATAATAAATGTGGTACATAAAAACTAGTTTCAGTTCTTTATCCACACATATCTATTTGATCCATGAGGCAGATAAAGTTTAAAAGTGGTCATATTCTTTATATACCTCTGAATATCTGAATTTCAACTCACAAAGAACATGCACTTCCACTTTTCTCTCTGCCAAAGGAAAAGTGTAGATAGGAACAGAAATAGAATCTCATCAACCAGAAGTTGAAAGGACTTTAGAAGACAGCTCTCAGGTTTAATTTCTGGTAGATCTGTAATTCTGTATGGCATATCAAATGTCTAGTATTTTATTACATTTCAATAAAACAGTGTTATACAGTAAAATCTCAGCATAAGGAACACAAGTGTAACAAAAATACTCCATCCCCTACCAAAACGTTTTTTTAAATACTCCATAACAATGAATAATGGTATAATGAAATTTCAAAATAAAACATTCTCCCCATTCTCAGTTTAATGCCATTTTTAAAATGTTACTTAGAATATGTTAACCTTTTCACAGCAAACCTTATACAGACAATATATGTGGCATTTTACAATTAAAAAATATTGCTGTTCCAAACTGTCTGTTAAATGTGCACTACATATCCCAAGCATACTAATCTCTACATGCACTGTATCTAGATGTCAGATTAGTGCACTATAAACTTAAAATATTGCGATGGCATTCTTTACTGGGTGCCAAGCAAGTAGTGATGACAATGTGTCAATATGGAATTTGTGGAAGTAAAATTTAGTGAGTGATTATCAACCTGATGATGATCAAGAATCTGATTGCAAATTTAGGACACTGAACAATGAACAAAGTAACAGGAAAGCAACTCCAATTGTAAATGAGTGGTATGATGTGAAATGGAAAATGAAAATTTACTAATTTCTACTACTACTTTCTATAACTTCTTAGTCCACAAATATTCATTATACTGACATTTTACTGTACTACTCTCCTACAAAATTAATGCAAATGACACATTTAGCTTAAAAACACATCTTGTGCCAAAAATTTCTAAAACTTGGCTCATCACAGAAATATATTAAATGGATATAAAATACATCAGTAAGTCCAATAATATTTATCTGGAACATTTTTAAACTGGTGAACATGTAATAAAATTCAATTAGCCCTTCAGGTAATGAGCAACCCTGATTGACCAACAATAGTTTGGATTTATATTTTATTTCAGTTTTTTCATCATGCAGTGAGACAACCAGGGAAACAAGGTTCCACAGACCACCATGTACACAAATTCTCTGCCACAGACCACATTAACAATGCCCTACATTTGGTACTGAATGAAATATCAATACAGCCCAACCAAAAGGAGCTACAGCTTTATACACCAAGTGAATGTGTTTAATACCCCTAGTATCAAACATGAGTACATTACTTCCACTTTTCTGTTTTTAAATACGAATATGTGAGTACTAGGCTAGTTGATACTGACCACAATCTACATTTCACCTCTGCAGTTAGTTAATGCTTTAGGCCATTTGTAAGTTTACACCTGCAGAGTGTACAATAAAAACAATTCTTTACTTAACTATATTTCTTATTCAATGTGGGAACATTATTTGTGTTTTAACCACTTTCCTCATACCATATTAATTGAAGATGGCGATTTTTCTTTAAACATAGTGGCCTAAGTTAACTTAAGAGCAGTTAGAATTTTTATTCTACAAATTATTATCAACATTTCTTTCACTCCTGGCATTAATTTGAGTTTCTTCTTGCTCCATGGGACCAGTGATCAGTAGTTCACTAACAAATACTACCTCTGGCATTTGTCTTTTATATTTATCTTTTTCTTTAATGTTTAATGCTTAAATATTATACTTACATTTGGAATTTTTTTTGCAAGTAGCTGCAATCACAGACATGATATGCATTGTGTAGTAGTAGCTTGTTATTATTTTCAAGTTATTACTGCATTTATCCAAATACCAAGTTCCCTGAATAAAACACATGCCCCAATTTTCATGCCCTTTTTAGGAAAATAATTTTTCCATGAAAATGCTGCTAAAGACAAACTAATATACTGCAGTAATATGGGCTTGTCTCAATCTAGAAATATATGCAAGTGCATGTTAGCCAATAAAACTGCAGTAACATGAACTCATGAAAGTATTATAATAATAATTTCTGTGATATACACTGCTGTTATCACTGCCATATAAACTGATGTTATCAGCGCCCTAAGCTACAATACAGACGATGGAAAAAGTCCTGACAAAGAATAATTTTAAATGTAAACTACCGTCTTCAAAAGCCTTTAGAATTGAATTACAATACTCATACTTTTGAAATGCTAACTTATTTTCTTTATGCACACAGAAATCATTTCATTTAAAAAATTTCTGCAACCAACCTTGGTCTGCCTTTTGACTTCTAGAACCTTACACTGGCACATTTCATATCATATTATACAACCAATCTGCCAACTCTCATGTAAATATGAAGAGAACGTTTCTACCTTTTGTGCCTATGAAAAGCCTGCCAGTGCTGGTAACCTCTAATACTGCAGTGTAAGCAATTTGCACTCACTTTCAAACATTCTTCCTATGGCATGATTACCTATATGTTCTGCTTCTCTTAAAATCTTTAGTTTTCATGGACAATAAATCCCTGAAGTCACATACATTCATTCATTCATTTTCAGCAGCTGTATGTGTCTGATTCATTAATCTTACAGAAGTGGCACAAGGAGGTCAGTACAATTACTGAATGCACTATTCCATATTAAATACAATTTCTGTGTTGTACACAAAGTATATGTTGTGTGCATGAACAAAACACCGCTAAATACAATGCTTTTTGGCCAGCAAATATGTGCTTTGCTGTCTTGTTGCATAAACCATGCCATAATGAACTGAGTCAAGTTCAGATGTCTAGTAAACTGACAGAGAAAAAATAATTATGGCTGATCCTAACAGTAATGACTAACTTGCAGTGACTGACAATTGGCAACACCCTCCTTATCCAAACTTCCTGCTGCAAGAAAACAAAAGTTAGAAGGTCATGCCTCTTAATTTGCCCATCTGCAGACACAGCTAACACCTACAATGCTGCCAAGTCAACTGCTGCATCTTGTATATTCCCATATTCTCATGTGTACCACTTTGTGCTACCCAAATTAAATCCCTGAATATGATGCATACACGGTATTTTTATGCAAAATGTTCAAAAAAAAAGGTAAACATGGTATTTGGATAAGTATGGTACTATCATCGTCATTATTTGTTTGTGATTATTGAACATGAATGTGACTATGACATTTATGATGGTAACATGGAAGACATTTCTGTTGTTGAATCCAGAAGTAATATTTCTATGTCAGAAGAAGGAATTACACACTCAGATTCAGAGAGTTCTGTTAAATATACAAGCTCTACAATGCACAGTGGGATAGATTGCGATTCTAGCCGGAAAAAAATCATTTTTCTCACATTTAAATATGTCAGTATTTTTGCTTGGATTCTATAGGAAAATGGCAAGAATAAATGTTTTAAACAAGACTAGCGCACCCCAGTTACTCTTATCTGTTAGTGTTGAAGGAGGAAGAGATGCTTATGTCAGTAGTCACGTTCCAGACAGCTTGGAATCAAGACCCTTGTAGCAGCAGACGAAGGGAAAATCTTTTGACATTTTAAATGGAAGTTATTGAGGAAGGTATGTAGTATATTTTGTAGTAGGTTTTGTATAAATATCTGTATTATTTTTATACATATGGCACGCTAACCAAATTATGGCGCTTTTACTGATCATTTTTCATCTTTCCGAAGTTCACATAGACTTTTAGTTGCTAGAGTCATCGAGAGTCACGATCAAATTCACGTAAAAATATAGATTAGAGTATGCACTTTAAGATGAGGCCTGTTTCGTTTGCTAGTTTTTGCTAATGTGTGTCGTGAATTTTTTCCAGAATTAGGAGCACCTCCACCAATCTCGCGCCGAGACATATTTCCGTTGTTGTGCAAAAGGAATACAGCTTTTGATGAACTTTGTGTTTATATTCTTAAAAGATTACATATTGCAGAATGTTCTTCCGAAAATAGAAACCGTTTAAGAGTGATTTTGAAGAATCTGCGTAGCAATTTTAATAAAAAGTGGGTACAGTGACTCCACAATAAGAATTTCTTTTTAGATAAGAATTCTAACTGGTTAGATGTGAATCTAAATTTGCCAGAAACATTAGTAGTGCAGATAAAACAAAGTAACAGGGATGAGCCATCGACAAGTCTGGTCAGGGGTAGGCGAAGAAAACTTTTTCAAGAATGTAGTGATAGAGGAAAACAGAAAAAATTCAGCCTTTAGTGGAAAATCATGAAGAATCGGCGAATATTTCTGGAATTAATGAAGATCTTATTCTCCGATTTTCTATAATTTTGTGCACCTTGTCCTGTGGATACACAGTGAATGTTGAGGCATTTGATAAATATGCCATGGAAACAGCAAATTTATATTTGTATCCATGGTACTACGTGCCTGCAGTGTCCACAAGATACTGATTCATGGCGGAAAAATTATAGAATCTGCCATTCTGCCTATCGGATTGTTCATTCTGCCTATTGCATTGTTATCTGAAGATGCCCAAGAGGCCAGGCACAAAGATGTGTGAAGATACAGACTTGATCACGCCAGGAAATGTTCGCGCGAACAAAATTTAGAAGATGTCCTGCACATGTTACTAGTTTCTTCTGATCCTTTAATATAGCAGATTAAACAGGCCTCGAGAGCAAGGAAGCCACATTTACCTTCTGAAGTACTCAAATTATTGAAGGAACCGGATATTGATACTGATAAGCAACAACATGAGGACGAGGAAGGATACAGCTCTTCGGATGCTTCTTATGTCTGTTCCGATGAAGAATACTGACATGAATAATGCTCTGAGTTAAATATTTATGTATTAATGTTGTGTTTTCGAAAGTAGAGTAGCTTTTATAATTATATTTGTATTGTAGTGATATTTGTTTCTACTAACTTAACTTGCATGCATTATTTTCCCGTATTTAGAGGCGTATTTCGCCCTTTTTACACATAAAACTACTTAATATTTATTATAAACTAATGTATCACACTTTTTGCTGTCAGAATTTTCATTTTCAATATTCAGATTAAAAAATAATAATCAAATTTAGATTTTTTTCCGGCTAGAATCGCAATCTATCCCACTGTGCAATGGGTGCAAGTAAAAACTTCAGTCTACTACATAACATGACACATCTAAGCACAGCCCAAGAAAACTCAGGAAAATGATAAAGCTGTTTATATGCAGATTTGTTTGTATCTATAGCACTTTTAAAAAAATTACTCATCAACATCACTTTAAGTTCAAAGACCACAATGCTGAAATAATATGTTTTTCTTGGGTTTCCAAAAAGAAATGCAACTGGTTAAATATGAAGAGATAAGACAAACTGTTGCCTACAACTGCACATAGCATGGAGTTACACAATGTCAGCATTCAACAGACATAGGTTCAGTTCTCCTACTGTGATTAAGGCTATCACTGAACAACTGAAACAAACCCTGTCTTTTCTTCCTTAACTCTTTGATAAATATGCATATACATGTAACTGGTTTTCAAGACAGTACATTCTTTTGAACAGTGAATAAACGACTGTTCATGCAAAAACTTATATGAAGTCTGTAAAGTTTCTCTCATATTAAAGATTAAATTATTTGTCTGGAACTTCTTTACAGCTACAAAGCCACATAACACCAAATTTCAGAGAATTTAAAATTCACTACTCTGTACAAAAGCATATAAATTCTGTTTACTCTATAACAGAGGGGTGAAATGCCAATTGCTACAAGGTAGCCAGTACTTATAAGTTTTTATAATGTGCATAGTATAATGGGGGGGGGGGGCAGATAACATTACATCTACAGCCAGTGTACAGATATGCCTCTCCCTTATCACATTAACAACTAAATGCTTCTTCATTCAATGCATTTTTCTCTTTTCATTGTCAAGATTTAAATCTTGAGAATGAATCTTATCACATTCATCTGAAGTATATTTACATGGCAAACTGGTTATAGCTGCCCCTTAGCCCAGGTACTGATAGCTGGCCGGTACACCCTGTAACACAAATAGGTTTACTACTTTTAGGTTTCATGCCAAAACTAAACTCTACTTACTCAGAAAGAAAGTAACCTCTCTTACAATGAGGAAACAACACAGGAAGCACAGTGCTACAAACAAAATGTGTTCAAGAGATGAGGGGGTGAGGAATGGAATATGCTGAAAGTAAAAATAAAAAGATAAAGACTTACCTAATAATGTTCTGTAATAACTAATAAAATAAAGGAGTTTACAGTGAGCTGGATATAAGACTTAACTGGGAAAGCAAAAATATTAGTACAAAATACTGGTAGAGACACTTTTATAAAAGTTGCAACTCAAAAACTCAAAAACCCAAAGACAATGGAAAATATTATTATATGAAAACTGAGTGATGAAATTTGCTACAGATGAAAAGTGTAATAATCAGAATGTGATTGGAATGTGAAACAACAAAAGTAGTGAATAAAGTTGAAAATGTACAGAAGGCAAGAATGACTATAAATAAGATGCTGGAAATTTCAAAACGCAGAAAGATAACAGCAATAATAAATGTAATTGAATTTGAAGAGCAAGAGAGGAAAGGAAGATGCTCTGGCAGTCTGTAGCAATGCTTCTCGCCATAACCCATTCAAATGATACTGGCACTGCACAAGTGATTATAATTACATAACTCTAGAATCTAGTCAATCCACTTCAGTCACTCCCCATTCATGAAATACATATTTTTTTCTAAATGTCAAAAGTAAAGGCCTGCTTGATCCTATCAGCTGCTGCTTGTCTGGTAATGGCAAATTAATTAATGTTTGGTGTCCGAGTACCCAGACAGCATGATTCCATTCCGTCTCAATGACAGGATGGTGGTAGTACTGAAGGCCAGCAGGTTAACCATGATGGAACTTTCAACTTTGCCAGAGGTAAGGAAGAAAGAAATGTGCTCAATATTTCAAACTTATTGAGTGACAAAACACATTTTAAACACACAGAAAAATATTTAAGCATACCCATTCAAGTCTTTCAGTAAAAATAAAGTACTACTGCCTGCATCATCAGGTACTTTTATTTGGGTTACCATACTGCTATATTTAACACAGTATTAAGTAACAAACCATCAAAACATAACTCGGAATATTAAAAAATTATGTTAATTTCTTCCCAACATCTTTCAAACCAGCTGAGATAACGTACGTGTTGCTACTTAAAGCCTATGATAAAACCAATATCCAATTAAGAATTTAAAACAACTTTTTAAAAACACTGTTTACTATTATATATATTCAATTCAATTAATTTATTTACGTGTTTGCCAACAGCAAGAAGCCAATAACAGGCAAACACTGATAATATATACAATAATAGTGAAATAATAATGGATAATATTACACAAACGGATTAACTAAACTTATACATGTACAGTATTAAATATAACAGCCAAATATATGCAAACCCAAAATAGAAACAATATTAACACAGAGCAAAAAATGAAGAAATATAAATAAAAACAAATAATCCACCTAGGGAACACTAATATAATTGTAAAACTTTAAAAAATATAAAAAGACAGATAACGAAGCTAGATCATCTACCAAGACAACCTATCTAGATCATTTCCCTTGTTGAGAACGTTCGCTCAAGGGAGACAATGTTTGTGCTAAATACGTCCAAAGATTTACATACGTCATTTGCAGCGATGACGCACCTGGCTGAAGGACTATGCCTTAGTGCACTGCTCACACTAAAAGTAGAAAATTCTCTTATTTGCCTCGCCGGCACACGTAAACCAACAGTGTCCATAATGGAATGGAAATTTATTTTGCCCTTAAATACATTAATAAGAAATAACGCATCGAGATGTCGTCGTCTAATATATAGTGTTCTAAAATTTAAGGTATATAAAATCAATTCATATTTACGTGTGATATTAAACTGAAAAAATCTGTAATTGCACAAACTGGCAAATTTTCTTTGAATATTTTCTAATTTATTAGAATCTGTCTGTGTAAGATTATTCCAAACGACCGAGGCATACTCAAGCTTTGACCTAATTAAAGCATTATATAAAACAACAAGGCTGTCTAGAGAGGAAAAATTATAAGTAATAAAACGAATAAGCCCTAAGGTCCTTAGTGCCTGGGAATGAACACAATTTACATGACAGTGAAAATACAGTTTACTGTCTAACAAAACACCGAGATCATTTATACAATTAGTACGCAAGATTAAAAAGTCACTAACAATGTAATTAAAATGGATACTGTTGGTTTTACGTGTGAACGATATAATTTTGGTTGTCTCAATGTTAAGTTCCATATTGTTATCATTACACCACTCATGTACGGAATCGATATCTGCTTGAAGAGCTCTGCAGTCATGCACAGATTTAATATCACAATATAGTTATATATGATTGTGTACATATATTTTGGATATCAATATTAACATAGGTTTGAAATAGCAACACATGTTTGTTCACCAGGTGGGCTGAAACATGTCAGGAAGTAATCAAATTATTTTTTTATATATTTCTAATTGTCTTGAAACGTCAAATTATATTTAATTTTCTTATGATCTGATTCCATATAGCTGAATCAATATCTATAAAACTGAGAATGAATCTGATGCATTTATTAAACCAAAAAAATGTCAAAATGGAAGAATTAATATCAGGACAAAGAAATGTGATGTCAAGTATGGCCACTGAACCTGCAGCTGACGTGGATGATGGCTGAGGCGCTGGATGTGACAGGCACGACATAACAGACGTCCATCCAAGGGATAACAGCGCTTGTCTGGCTCGTCTGTCAGCTGCATCCCACAGTCCTGAAAAGGACATTGCCACTTTCTGTAAGACATCTACATAGTCATTATGCACACTTTTGCACCATGCACATGGACTGAATACATAAATTTATTGCCTGTGACCTCACACCAATACATTTTTATGAGCAATAAATAAGTATCAACTTATCTGAAGAAGTATGAGAACATTTTTCAACTAATATGAACTTACATCCACAGACAATATACAGTAACACAATAAGTATATCCTACAGGAGCTAATTAAGGCAGAACTAACAATATTTTCTGGAGACAACAGTCTTCAGGGATGCTGTTCTGTGAACACTGATAGAAGTTTACTGATGTTTCAGAATAGTCCATTCTAAATAATGATGGGTCATTAGAAACTCCTTCTGCTACTCCTTGTAACCTTCGCGGCTACCCAGATTAGGATTCTTCATAATATTTACACATTTCAGATTAGTCTTACCTCACAGATGTAGCAATCAACATGGAAATCCTTATCCATGGAAACTACACGAACAGTCTCTTCAGTTCCCTGTAAAATATATACATGTATACTTTTGACTTCTGTGGCAGAAGTTGTGCCTTGGCACCTACCACTAGAACTAAAGTTGACTTGTGCTCATCTATTAAGATGTTAGAGAAAAATATGATGCAAAGCAATGAGTCATAAACAAATACTGTAGTAAGGAATAGTCATTTGAAAATGTCCCAAAATTCAAATATCTGGAACCAAAATAACAAGAAAAATGCAAGTTAATGTTTAAATGCATTTTCAATATATGTATGGGACATAGCAGTTACATGCTAAGTAAATAATTTTTAGACATACTATTTGACCACAATGAATTAATGCTGCCCCATTCTGTATAATGGAGAGATTACCAAAGTCTGTTGCAGGAGATGAAACAAGGGATTTAAATTGTGTAATGTCTAAGATCCTGTTTCAATGGAGAAATATCAAACATTCTTAAATTATTTTATTTCTACAGATCAATTTGCACTGTACTGAAGTTCCTCAACACAGATAAGCTTCATAATACAGCCTACACATAAATATGTTTAAGAGTATCAAATTACCTCTACTGGAGTGATTCCCTTCCCACATGCTGCACACTTTGGAGCAAACATCCTGCAACACACAAATCATATTACATCAGCCTAAAGTTAGTAAATTTCTGTTAACTCTGTAGCAAAAGACAAGCAGTCAATAATGAAGCTAATGTTACATGAAATAAAGTCTGTTAATGCCAGAAAGAAGTTGAACAAGCTGCTTCAAAATGCAAGCTAAATGCTTAACCTCTAAACTATATACCTGTTAGTACTTTAGTATATAAACACTGGTGCTGCTCCACAAACAAATTTGAAAATCTCTTTTATTACCATCTTATTTATAAACTATGCTGGGCAATCTGGTTCATGAATTTAAATGAAGTTTAACATAAATATATATACATTATTTTCTTTCTATTAACAGAAGTCATCAGGGTCATACAACAGTCTGTAGCTCATCTCCTGATTACTGGATGATTGACACTAGACTGTGGAAGGCTCGTTCACAAACATTTTGGTGTATCCAGCATTCTCAATATTCAAAGCAAACTGACTACACAGTATAAAGTGAAGCTTACGCAGCAACTGAAGTTGATGAAAGACTCTTGGGCTACAAGCCACATCAGGTGGCTGAATGGAGAAGCGGAGAGTGTGCCACAGAGGACCAGTTTTGTTACGCAGCTGCCCTGAGGATGAGAGCAGAGATGGCTCTCGAAACGTTGGCAGAAGATATGGTTCATTCACCACTCAGTCACCTGACTTGGCTTGTAGCCTGAGAGTCTTTCATTGACTAAACAGTAGCTTGGAGCTTATATTTATAATTCTGGGCCATTAGACAGTGGTGAATTCCATGCTCTGATAGGTGGATGCATGGCCTATATGAAAGAATAACAGAACTTTGGTCACTTTTCTGCTGAAGAGAGGCAGGCAGTCAGAAGATGGATCAGAAAATGAAACAGCTTCATCCATAAACCATTTTATCCATACTGAGCAGTGCCTGATGGCTCAGTATCTTTGTAGTGCTGTATCAGTATTTGTAGGAGTATCTTGGAGGTTGGTCTGAGCTGTTT
>NW_019059569.1:1332383-1349511 GCF_000696155.1 Zootermopsis nevadensis
ATGTGTAAAGGAAACATTGATTTATATTGTCACTAAATTTCAGCCATCTTGAATAAATATATTCTGAGGAAAAAAATGTGGGGCATTACTTAATGAGCGACCCTCGTAGAAGTGGGTTTGAAAGAAATAGGGTGGAAAGGTGTTGACTGGATTCATCTGGCTCAGGACAGGGACCATAGCAGGATCTTGTAAACACAATAATGAAGTATGTGGATCCATAAAAGAAGTGAAATTTGAATATCTGTGCAACTAATAGCTTCTCTGTAAGATCTATACTCCATGGTGTCGATTAATTTAAAAATCTAACATCTCGACTTTGCATTCCTTAGAAAACTCCACATCGGATATTTAAATGAAACCGAATAAGTCAACGACGTTTCCTTCTCAGGAAACAATAAGAAAGGCTGCGGTTTAAAAATTGCTGCTGCAAACATGAGGTAGGCACGCACGCACACTGTAATAAACGGTATTCACTCGACCGTGCTACTTCTTCTCTCTGAGCACAAAACGAGGGAAACGGCTGTGATCACAAGTTCGGGCGAAAGGGTCGAACTGGATGAGAATAACACATGATCCGCGCTACTGTAAAGGGCCCAATATACTCCGATACCAGGTGGCGTTATATGTAGCACAACCAGCCAATTGCAATTTCACATGGCTCTAAACAATAGGAAGTAATTGAGAGAAGAATGCCAGTAATTAATTGACTTATACCAGTTTTGGTATCAATTCGAGTTGCTTTGATTGAATACCTGAAAAAGAAAAAACTTTAAAAGAAAATGGCTGAAGAGATGGCTGACAGAAAAATTATTCTGTTGCTAACTTATTAAAACAATTACGAATATGACTATTCTGGGATGCTGCGCCGCGAAGTCTGATAAAGTCACCTCTGAAATATTGGTAAACTTCTTCCGGACTACAAGGCGCAACATCCCAGAAGTCAGCCATCTTCAATACACAGACCAGTCCACGAGAATGCATTCTTAACTAGACATATTTAACTAACTAACTAGATGGCTTAGGAAACCCGAACGTTCATCACCGAATTAACCAAAGCCCTCCACCGAACCCCGTCCTGGGCCAGCAAAATCCAGTCTCCTTCATCTCCTATCTCCCATAGATTCCGCTTGACATTATCCTCCCTTCTACGTCTAGGTCTCCCCAGCGTTCTCCTGCCTTCAGGCTCCCCGACCAATACCCAGTGCACACCTCTCGCCCCATCCATGCGTGCGACATGCAACGCTCGTCGAATTTTTATTGGGGGAGGAGTACAAATTTGTGAACTCATCATTATGCAGTTTTCTCCATACCCCATCCTCTTCTCTCCTAGGCCCAAATATCCTCAGCACCCTATTCTCAAACACCTGCAAACTGTGTTCCTCCCTCAGAGAGCGAGACCTTGTTTCACACTCATACAAAACAACGGGCAAAATTATTGTTTTGTACACTTTAATCTTTAGGTTCTTAGAAATCAGACGGGAAGACAAAACATTTTGAACTGAAAAATAGCAAGGATTTCCAAAGTCGATTCTCCTCCTAATTTCCTTATGAATATAATTTTGATTTGTTATTGCTGTTCCCAAATATTTTAACTTTGTAACACTTTCAAAGGATTTATTAGCCACCGTAATATGGTTTTGCCCGTCTGTCTTCTGACGAGATACTAACATGTTCTTAGATTTTCTGAATTAATTTCTGGCCCCACCATTCTATTATTAGCTTCTAGCAAACTTCTGTGTTCCTCTTTAATGTATTTATATCGTCACCCAATAAATTAACATTATCAGCATATGCCAATAGCTGATGTGTCCCATTCAATTGCAAACCCTCCTGCCTATCTTGGACCTTCCTGATAGCATATTCTAGCGCAAAGTTAAAGAGCAAGGGAGACAAAGCATCTCCTAGTTACAGGCCGTTCTTGATCGAATATAAGTCCTATACAAATTTTGCTAAAGGTTTCATTTAAGCACATTTTTATTAGACTCATTAGTTCTTTGGTATACCAAATCAATGAGAATATTGAACAACACTTGTCTCTTAACAGAGTCGTAGGCTTTTTTGAAATCTATACATAATTGATGTACGGTCCCATGGAACTCCCATTTTTTCTCTAGTATCTGACGAATGTAGAAGATTCATTGGCAAGTTCAAGTTCAACTTCATCTAAATTAGGTTCTGGCACTAGCAGTTCAGTAGTATGTATTTTACTCTGTCTAACATCATCAGTCCAATGAACATTTAAGAGCTGGAAAAGAAATTTTTCCACCTATTCAAAATTTTGATTAAATCTGCCAGTAAGTTTCCAGTATCCTTTACCAAATTAGTCTGTGTTGAAGCAAACTATTTTCTGGACATTATCCATCGTCCCAGATTGAACATAAGCAATAAATACGACGTTTCGGAGATTGCAGTCAATCTCCGTCGTCAGGCAAAACCTACTCTGCTGAGCCCAATCGACATAGCAGAAGTGAAAGTCATGGTATATAAGCTAAGCGGGACAACACATATAGATAAGGTAGGTAATCATTCTCCAAAATTGCACAACGTGGATAGGAGTTGGTGCATATGACCAAGCTAACATTCTGTCCAAAGTCCAACAGACTACAACACCAAAGAATGAAAAATTGAAGAGCAAGTAGAAAATACATAGTGTGACAGTCGAAGTACTGGGGGCTCAAGAAGAAATCTTCACACAGCATCGAGCTAAATTTTGTCGTCTGAGGTTGATATCGTTTCTAAAAATCATCTATGCCTCTGTATAGGTCTCTGATATTTTTTTCCTTATTATTTGTCTCAAGTTCAGCAATTTTGCTCTTCAGGTATTCCCTTTTCTTAGTCCTAAAGGTTCTACTAGCCTCACGTCTCACGTTACATAGATTATCCGCATTTGTTTTGTTTTGGTCCTGCAACCACTGAAATTTTGTTTGTTTCCTTCGATCTATTAATTCTGAACATTCTTAATCAAACCACGGGTTATTTTGCTTTCTCCTAGTTTCTCTTTGGCTGAAATTTTGATGCAGTTTCTGACATTCTCCCACTCCCTGTTGATGTCCACACTTTCATTATCTTCATCCGTTTCTAAAATTTGAAACCTATTCGAAATTTCAACTTGATATTGTTCCTTCGCCTCTCCCTCACTTATTTTTTTCAAATTAAATCTTTCTGTGTCGAAATTTTGCTTTGTTCGTCTACTTACTGAAAGCCTCTCCCTCGCTTTTGCTACCACCAGATAATGATCAGTGTCACAATCTGCTCCTCTGAATGATCTCACATCAATTACATTTGTCTGCCTTCTCTTATCTACTAAAACATTTTAAATTAAATTGTGATTAGACGGACAAGATTAATTAATTAAATATATATTTTAACAATATGACGCAACTCTATCATCTTATCTACATGATTGTGTGTGCTGCCATCTGGAGAAGTCCAAGTGTATTTATGAATATCAGGATATGGAAATTTTGTACTCTTTACAATTAGATCTTTCGACATAGCAAAGTTTGACACCACTGTCATTATTAAGTTCATGTAGACTATCGTTACCTATTGTTGGCTTGAAAATAACCTCTCTCCCAATTTTTGCATGGACATATTTAACATACAAATAAACGCTTCTTACATCTGCATTTGTATTCCACACAATGCAAATTGCTAAGCGGAATATACAAACCAAATAAACAGGATGGGTAGCAAATACGTAAATGTGTAGTCCGCCACCGTTAACCTAGAATCATACTCTGATAACAGCCAAAGTGACACCCAAGTCAACCAGCAGCGGAAAAATAAGTGGAATAGATCCTCTGGATAATTGGTATGAAGGCAGTACAAGGCACATTACGTATACTTACATGGTAAAAATAACTTTACTTTCACTGCACTAGTAAATTTATAATAATTCGGCATCATAAAATCAACACAGCAGATAATTTTTCAGAATCCAGCGGTGATCACGGCTTATCACTGCGCAGCAAGGTCTGAGGTGCGTACGGTGTTGGGCCACTCGAATACACTTAGAGTATGGATGTAACATGTTTGCGTTCTTCAGCGTTCTGTTTCGTTCTCTAACGCAGGTATAGGCCTTGCGATAAGGCAATCCCCGTTCGAGGAGTCCTACCAGACGTCTAAAGAACAAATTATTTTAGAATTCAATTCTGAACCGAAAATGGCCAGACTAAAAAGTAATACTCGAAGCAGAGGGAATCGACTATAAGATGAGTAAATATGTGGCATGCACGTGGGGGCACGAACAACATTATAATTTTTGTCGGAAAATCTCAATCTTGTAAAGTCTACACATACATGGGATGAAAATACTCAAAACGCATTTTACAAAATGGTGTAAAAGTACGGACTGAATTCAACTGACTGAGAAATGGGTTTAGAGTGTCTAATAAAAATTAAAGCTTCATAAATGGTGGTATTTTCATTATCAGATGAATAACTATGAACTACAGAACCAAAGAGTTAATTAAGCTAGCATGGTAAAAGATAAAAATCTTGTCTGTACCCAGGCATCTCATATAAGCGCTTAAGTGCGGCGAATCTTAAATCTCTATCGAATATGGAAGAAAAGTGGTTAGTTTCACTTCTCGCCGCTTCACCCCGTAGTAAAAGCCTCCAGTATCCACTGACTGCAAGACTGGCTGGAACTCAGAGA
The DNA here is from genome assembly GCF_000696155.1 of Zootermopsis nevadensis. The sequence goes on from NW_019059569.1 coordinate 1,337,044, forward strand.
TGATCTTAATGTGTTTCCAAAAACAAAAATTTACAAAATTGAATCCTCTTACAAAAATAGAATCCCGGCTGTGCAAAAATTAGGCAATACATTTATTATCCCAATATGAAATGTATCATTCCGTAAACGTAACAACAGATTCATAATACACACGTTTTAATATCTAGGCTATGTGTACAGATGGTCGTTGTTCGAATATCGGCCGGGACAGGTGATGGAGTTTTCCTCAGTTCCTCCAGCTGAACCACAACACAACCTTCACTGCATCTTATACAACAGAATGTAGTAAAATCCTAGGTCCTTTGCAGCACTTAGCGTACTAAAACGCAGTGCATACAAACATTTAAAAGAAATACTGACAGAAGCAAAAGATGGCATAACGAAAATAAGCAAAAACATTAATCATCAGCTAATATTAAAATAATGCGAATTTAAATGGCGCGACAAAGGCATAAAACAAGCCGCACGAACCCCCTCCCCCCACACCCTTTCTAGACTCCAAGCTATGAGACAACTGCAGCTGAAGCTCATCATAATATAAACAAATAAACAAAGCGGTGTTTGTGGGGGGGGGGGGGGAAGCAGTTGGCTTACTATTTGAATTATAGTCTGGGCGAAAGAGCAAGTCTGACACATCTGCGGTGAGTCTGAAGCAACACACACACACAAAAAAGCGCTAAAGTGAAGTGTTTATTAGTCTAGTCCAGATCATTCGTTGAAAATGGCGAGCCGATTCCAACATGTGGCGACAAAGAAGGGGCACAGTGTCACAGACAGCTGGAAGGGAGTGAGTGAGTGAGTGTCCCTCAAATGAAGTCACAGTATATGTACGAGTAGCAATTTAACTGCATTGCGTGTTCTCTGCACTAACTGTGTGAAATGTCCATCCGAATCATCGATGAAATATGATATTATACGCAAACAGCTATAGGGAAATTCACTTGTGCTTCGTATCAGTCGGAAAAAACGCCCGCGTTACACAACACTCAAATACATGCACGAGGATCGTACAAATGTAATACAGGATCGAACAGAACAAAACAAAACAAAACACAAAACAACACATGAAGATCTGCAATTTTAAATTGAAGTATATTTCGATGTGGTACGTATATAATGTTATTAAAGTAAACATTTCTTATGTACTGATGCAGTGTTGACCAACTTTCCAACAGTACATTAGCTGTGATAAATAAACAACATGACCAAGGAGGAAAGCAAACTCGCAAAGAGAACATGTGGAAACTGTGTAATCCAAACTGAAGGACAAATTAGTTCTATTTTCCACTTCTTGTTAACTGTTAGTGAGCATCGCTTACGCATCTACAAAAATAAAGTCCGACTGCTAGCAACACAATGTCTCAAATCAACCACGATAAAGAATGCAAAAGGAGCTTACATTAAACGTCATTCTAGACGTGTTAATTAAGCAGCATTTCATGCACAAACGGGGTGTAGTGGCTAGAACTATTACTTCGCATCCGAAAGATTAACGGTTCGAATTTGAGGTAGGCAGTACACTCGTCTCAAAAATCGGACAATATTTACCAAACTACAAGGCGCAACATCTCAGAAGACAGCTATCAACAGATATATCTTTCTTTACCACACGAATTCAGAGATATGTAATGCTGGCATGTAGGGAACTTGAGGCAAAGCTCCTCGTATTCTATGCCTCGGCAATTGACAGAGGCGAGTGGACAGCTCTATGTTCCAGCCACTTCACTCAAGCAGGAAGCTAAATGATCCTCAATGCTGCTTGCGTCCCGGTAAGGGAAAAGTTTGTTCCCGCCATGTACTTGAACATTGGTCGTCCAGCCTAAGTAATAATTTTACTGACAGCCATTGTGGCTCACCGAACATAGGAACATCGTATTAAATTGGGCTATGACAGCTTATATTTGTAATGGAACGAAAATGTCCATCGTTGTCCTCTCGTGGTACTGCCATTGTCACTTTATTTAGAAATCTCATAAATAAAGTCAGGATTAAGATATTATGTGCATGATCCCGGCCGTGAATGTCACTCAGGATACCAACGTTTCGGAGATATATACTTACTACCTCCATATTCAGAGCTGACTCTGAGGATCAACATCGACATTTACCGAAGTGATAACATAACATTTTAATAATTTTTAATTAAACTCGGTACAAACACAATTCCATTGAAAGCAGCCCCACCTCTGTTCTTTATTTCTTACCATCAATATCAAGGAGACCACATGAACCTCTGAGATGTGATATCAGCGCGACGTATGTACGATTTAACATTCGTGTGGCAACAGTGTTTTGAATTACATGCAACCAACTCAGTTTACGCCACATTTTTAAGAATGTTAAACAATATGGCGGCAAAGCAAAATCTAAATTTAGCATTCAAGTTCATGGGGGTAACTAATGAACCTTCGGAGCAATGCACATGAAATTCTGTGTTAAAAGACAACGTGAAAACACTACGAAGCCTGTGTATTTTTAAGTTAACGCATACAAACATGAAATGTATAATATTTTCAGGTTATATAAGGAAAATTTAATGCTATCGGGATCTGTAACGTTGTGACGGAGCATCCATATCGAACTACGCTCCACAAGTTTGTGGCCAAAATCCAACCCCCCTTTAGCTATATTTTTTGTTTGGTTTCTACCTTGGCCGACAAGTAACATTCTTCTGCTCTAAGAGATCCAACAAAACATCGACCTTTACATCCATTCTTCTTTAGGCAGAACTCCGTAACAATGTCATATCTAAACCCCATCAACCAAAGTTGGTGGACTGAGTTAATTTCAATGTGTCAGCAGCATATTTCTTCATCTGCTGTTGTTTATTAAACTTTTGAGTAACTGTCCATTACGTGTGTGAATGTACGCACGAATAGACGACCCTAGTTCGGAACCCAAGTCACAGATACCACGTTATAGCATCATATGAGTATTTATCCCTTTCCATTTGTGTGCAGTTTCCAGAAGCAGGAACCTCGGGCGTGGCAATGATACTAGTAACTGCGAATGAAATGGATACTTAAAGAATAAAAGTACTGATCTATAATTCTTGTTAACCTCATCATACGGACTGAAGCGATTGGAGAAACAGGCGTTATATGTTATTTCCAGATACTGTAGCCTGAGTTGAAACAGCGGGGTGATCACCAGTGTCACACAGAAAGGTTTCACTTCAAACTTCATGTGATACTCACAGTGGGCCGTGGGGAGGACAGCGGTGGCAAGCCCGGCCATGACAAGCGGTGGCGGGCCAACTGCGATCTGCGGCCAGCTGTGGCCCTCGGCCGTCTGCCGCTGTGGGCAGTCATCACAGTAACACAGCATCCTCATCCGCCCCCCGCCGGCATTACCCGGGATACGATCCAAAGGCCCTTCCAATCGCGATTAAAATTCAATCCACCGAGTTCAAGCTAACGAATAAGGTGTGGAGATGTTCAAACCGTCCACCATTCGTCACAACAACCTGCACCAGGACACAAACCAAAGGAACTTTACAGAGAGAATCCAAATTATCATTTAAGTTCGAGTCACTTCATGGCTGTTTAACTTTGATGCTCCAAGTGGCGATTGTTCGAGAATATGACTGACATGGGAGAAACAGAACAAAGCAGAAGAAACTACAAGTACCGAGGAATCTCCGTTTAAGAACAAAGGAACTTAAGGATTTCTCCGTTCTTTGGGAAGGTTCATAGACGTGTTCACATATTGAGCCCTACGAGTCCAGTACACATCTCAAAACTCAAAACCGACAAATATAAACTTGATAACGAATCCAGACCCAAACCGCATGCGTTCAAAGCCCTGCACTATTCCAGTACCGAAACTCCTTGGTCATCTTCTGATTTCTGTCGGACTGAATAAACTACGACTACATATTCCTGTCATTTGTTTGTCTAGAACATAAGACACGCATGTAGTGTACCCGAACACTTATCACTCATGGAAGCCACAGTTTCTTCCGGTACGAAAATCTGCAGTGTCAGGTACAGCAGCCAATAAATACAACGGAAACTGGAATGAGAGGCGCGCGAAAGGAGCGACTTGGTCCAGACGTCCGTCCGTCGAACGCTGCTCCGAGACAACTGCTGGGGCGACGTTGCCGGCACTCGTGGTAGTGCCCTAGTTCACCAATTGCTGGCACGATCTGGCCATCAACCAATTTGGCAGCGTAGTGACGAAGAGCGGGGAGGGGGCGCAAGATTTCCGAGGGGTGGAAAAATGAAAAAGAGAACAAGACTTCTGTTTCCTCCCAACAACAATAATAAAAAAAAGCAAGACCGCTGGAAACGTACGAAGAAATTGAGAGAAAAATAAAATTGGTAAAAGTCTGTTGCTATCCAGATCAAAATTGCATCATCCCACTTGCATTTCAACAAACGCTTTTTTCTACTCCTTAAGTTTTGTACCTTTATATACGCCAGTATATTTCACCTCCGGTACTACCCAACGGCTTTTTATGGTCGACATTCAAAATTAAATTTGCCGGGTAAAGTTAATTTTGATCTGTACCTTGAAGCTGAAAGCGGTTTGATATACTTGTTCTCAAAATTATTCAGCATATAGAAAAAAGTAACGGGCTGTATCAATGCTCTAGTGCCATTACAGCGAAATTTTTTCGGGCACCGTCAGTTACCTGCATAAAATATTCGGAGGCCAGGCCTTGTTTTAGATAACGTACTCGTGAGATCCATTAGATAAATTTGCATGCTCTCAGTAGCCACAGAAGCAAAAGAGAATAGGCTACTACATACAATAAATTTCTGGAAATCTAAATGTGAGAAATTAACCAAGATGTCGGGATTTGTGAAAGAACAGACATAAATTTAGATCTATCGGTAAACATGACCAAGAAAAATGTGTGTGAGGAGAGAAACCCGGATTCTAACAGCATTAAACAGTCTGCTTGTCCAGCATCTTACAGACAGTGACAGAGCTATTGTTCGAAACGTCGCACATTATTTTTGCCAACAAACAAAGTCCGAAGAAAACTTTCCCACAAGAATGCACATCAGCACGATCTGTAACTTTCGATGTAACGAATCCTTAATGAAAGACACGGAAGCATTATATCAGTGTACGAATCTGTACAGCGACAAGCAGTTCTGTATCTGCAATAAATGAACGTCGAAAATAAAAAATGCTTTCAGAAAATAAGTGTACGTATTCAAAACACGGTTTGAGAGGATTATTCATCAATCAATTTAACGATATTATTTATTTTTTCTGTATTTAACAATTCTGTTACAGAACAAAACGGGAATAAAGTACGCAAGGATTTGAAAAGATGCGATCGTAACCTCCTTTAAGGTAGACGATACTATTCCGGCATACCCTTAACGAAAATGAAGTCCAGACTCGAACCAGATATCTCTCGAATAAAACTCCATGGTGTTACCTGCTCATATGAATATACGAAATAAAGTATCAGTCTCCTAATATTGCAACGTATATGCTGTGTTCATTTTAAAGCAATTCATTCAGAACAGAACAGACCTTACAAATTCGTATTTTAAAATTGTCGATTAGGCAAATGGAAAAAACCTCTCATGAAACACGCCGAAGTAAATTATGTGATACGAAAATGAGTTATGACTTACTAAGGCGCCAACCTAGGACTGTGAGAAGCTTGTATCAAGACGACACAACAATACTGGCAAATGAATACAGATTAGCGAGAAACATAACTTTCAATCTTGATTATTTATACTGATGCACTTAGCCGCGAATGGCAGACATAACTAATTTTAAAATAAACAATGTTACTTTAAATATACTTTATTTGAAGGCCATGTTAGCGAATTCTGTAGATCGTTCACAGCCAACTGTCAATAAATCGCGTAAAGCCGTCACCTATTTCAATGTGAAAAAATCTAACTTAATGCCAGGGCCAATGCAATGGGCTCTGCTGGAAAATGCCAACTGAGGATGAAACTCACGACTGACAAACTACACTAAGTGGATAAGTACCTGATTTTAGGTGCTTAGATTCCGAGACTCTCATCAATATAAAATCATACACTTTAAATTAAATGTAAAATTATTCGTAGAATCCACAACGAAATTCGTAGTTTTTCGAAGCGTCAAATTTCTTGGCCTTCGGATTTGAGACATTCGCGGCGACTACAATCAATAAAATCTTCTCGGCCAGTCAGCCGCGTTAACTGGTTACCGTAGTAAACCGACGGTTCGGGAACCAACTCTCTCCCCATCATCAGGGTTCTGATGTGACTGGCTGATTGCCCGAGAAGATTTTATTGATTCTTGGCTTTCTTTTAGAACACAGAGGCGCTATGATGCGAAAATTATTTTTAAAAAACAGTACGGCCATTCTAACGTCGAATTAAACCTCACGCTTTTTGATGTTGTTGTCCTTCTGGGTTGTGGCGCCGTGCAGACTCCCAGAAAGAAACAAACGTTTCGGAAAAAAAAAACATACTCTCTCCGTCTTCTGGGGCTCAGAACAACATCGTCATCCTCACAGCCGTGAGAACCTAAAATCCCACACTTTTTTTTGTGATCACCGGACGAAGCATCACACTTTGATAGCATGTAATAAGGCTGTGTCTGTATCCATGTTTAATTTCGAAAACCGCTGGAGGGATTTACATCAGATTTGATATGAAAGTTACACCACTGGAGGTAGAGATCTGCACAGGCTGAAGTGTTAGAATTTCACCTGGCCCGGCCCGAGAAGAATATGCCCCCGAACCCGAAATTTATCTTCAAGTATACCTGTAATCCCCGACTTCCTTTTATGCAAGCCCGAATGAATCCTGATATATTTATAATCTGCCTTGACTAACGTATCATGAATACGTGTTTTTATTAAATGCCTCTAATCCTTGAATGAGTTATATGAAGCTTTAAGAACACAAGAAGTTATTTTGGCGTTTGAGGAACGGTACAAAGACACCAGATGTCAAGTTTGTAAGATATTATCTCGAACTATTTCTGGGAGAGTGCAGCTACAAAATCCCCGAGAAAATCAAGACGATGGGATTCTTTCCGAAGTCCCACTGTGTCACAAGCATAACATTTGCGCGACTACGAATAATTTATATAACACCTGATTGCTATCAGTAGGACCAGGCCCAGACGCATGGACTTGTGAGGTGATAACGACACTGACGTCACTTAATATATGTCCTGATATAATGTATGAAAAACAGGCAACGAACGCTGACATAATTTTTCAGAATACAAAAGAACATGGCGGCTGCATGAAATTTATACCTATTTTGCTTTCGTTTTGATGACGATAACTAAGGAACATCAGCATTTGAAACTCTGCGTGGAGATAGATCAAAACACAGGTACTTACAAATTCTGTATAAAATACTGTTTGTTTATAAATCACCAGGCAAAAATGGCGTAAATGTTAACATATGACTAACATCCTGAAAATTTAATGTAGACAAATATTGTACTTAATAAGTTCTTCTTAATAAGAGAATAAATAATAACAGTCTTGAATCTGAAACTATTTTAACTCAGCAGCAACTCGATCGCACGACCATCTACGCGCGAGTCCAGCAGGCTAGCCAATGAGTTGAACTGGATGTCGTCATTTTGGTAATCTAAATATGGCATTAACAACACACGACCTAAACTGTTTCAACTCGTGTAATCAACACAAAGTTAAGCAAGACCCTCTATTCGAAACTATGCTATGCTCTCAGTAATCAGTTTCTGGCATAAATTTGAAACAGTAAAGTAGGAAGACCAACATTAACGTTCAGAAACTAAGTACCTGTTAAAAGTAATAATAATAATATAAACAGTATAACCTGCCGTCACAGTGGCCGCGTTGTCTGAGGCGTGGGCCTTGTACCGCTTGGTCACTGGGACCGTGGGTTCGAATCCCACTCCAGGCACGGATGTTTGTCCGCGTCTTTCTGTGTTGTGCTGTACAGGTAGAGGCCTTGCGACGGGCTGATTACTGGTCCAAGGAGTCCTACCAACTGTCTAATAGATCAAAGCCAACGAGAGTTGGGACCCGCAGATGCTCAAAGCACCGAAGGACGGGTCGTTCCAAATATCCTAAGTAAGTACGTAAAAGTACAGAATAACCTGAGTAACCTTGATTACAAAGCGCCCAATCTAACTGTGATTAAAACGTCATCAGAGCTACTCGGAATTGGAGCGAATATTCTCGAGCATTCTTAATGCTGAGGTTTAAAGGCGGAAGCGGTGAATTCTGGTACCGACTGCATTTTTTCAGTGTCGTTACATAAATGAATGTTTCCATTCGCGTTTAGTGTTGAGACATTTCAGCGTGTCGAGTAAGTGGCTAGAAATTGGACTATCGCGTTTCGATTCCCATCACAGGCAGGAACTTTTTTCTCTTAGCCACCGCGTTCAGACAGGTTTCGGAGAAAACCCACCCTTCCATCTAACGGATATCGGCGTTATTTCCCCAGAAGTAAAAAAATGTTTGGAAAATGAAACACAATCTTTTACCCATCGCGGGTGCTGTATTAACACACATTTCCACGAAGATAGGCTGATATTAGAGGATATGGTCCTCCCAGTCCACGTCATTCCTCTTCTCAGATATAGTTTAAATTATTCAGCGGAATGGAAGAGTCTAATGTGACAGCGACTTCCTTTGCCTAATGATTGATGAATCATTTAACCCTTTTCATGATACGAACGAGATATATCACTACCACCACCTCAAAACAGTTAAAGCATTTGTGTCTACTCAATAAAAGAAATTAATCGTTACCACGTGAATAAAACAGAATGCTTCTTTAAATAGAAACCAGCAAGGATATAGCATAAGCAATGGAACATCGACTGCAGAGAATACGTTGTATCCAATAACGGAGGAAACGAGTCGATAAATTTTACCAATACTATTATTCCTTAGAAGTTTGCGTCGTCCAAGTCCTACCAAATGTCTACTAGATAAATAAACCTCCAAGAAGAGGTCATATGCTTCACGTAGGAGCGAAAAGGATATATAAATAAAAAAATCCTTAGAAGTCATGGTAATCGTGTAAAATGGGAGGTGCGGGGCAAGAAATGTGTCTTCAAATATAAAAATTATACGGTTACATTTCAAGTGAGAAAATTACCAGCAAAGCTGTATCATGATTGGACAATTTCCTAATGTGCAGTCATTTTAAAAGAGTGCATATACAACACAGATTTTCAATCTTTAAATAACGTTTTGCGGAAAATCACGCGAAGGCATTTTAGCATATCACAAGGTCTATTAAAATGGAAACAATACAGACATTCATACAACAGAATGGACCTTAACGTGAAAGTAATACGAGAATATACTTTCGTAGGATGTTTTACTAGGATGGTGTTTAGCGAGCAGTCAGAAGTTTGCTTTAAAATTACTCAAACAATGCTTGGTGGAAAACAAATTGTTAACACTCATGGTCATGCATTTGTCCCCATTCCCTTATTACGTTTATTTATCCTGAGTCCAAACATTTCGTTCAGGTCTTTGTTCTCACACGCCTTCAATAACAAACGTTAAACACAGTATAGAAAGCCGGCGGCTAAGAAACTTGATGCATTAACAGTCGCACAATAATTCAGCCTTCGTACTGCTACTAATATAACAGATTCCTATAAATACGGGGAGAATGGCTGCACTAAAATGTAGAAACATTCTCAGCTGTCAGAAGATAGGTGAAAGTTGAGGCTGCAAATTCATCACTGGGCACGACGTTAATTTATTTCATATATATAATGTCAACAAAATTCATTAACTAATAAGTTATACGCCATTCAATGGTTCGTTATTTTCAGCAATCAAATCTAAACATATAACATGGACAGTCACAATGGTTTTCTATGCATAATAATAATACCTTAGGAACAGTCAGATATTTGTCATTATCTATAATCACACATTATAGAGCCAGTATTAACTGACGATAATGTAGCTTGAATCTCTTAAGTTCCAACGATAGCCTACTTATGCTAGAAACTGAAATATACAGATGCGGTAGTCCCTTGATACCGTGTTTCATTCCATTCCATTCCATTAATAAGTCCAAAAGTTAATATTAAGAGAAAGGCAGACACGTGACCACGAAGACACTATAAGCCTGTCATTCTCTATTAAATACAGACAAAATGAACATAAGTTACTCAAGAAACCCTGACAAAACCGCAGCTCATTTCGAATTAGTTCGCCTTGCATTATCGGCAACTTCTCCGACATCGTTGTCGCGCCGGTAATCTACCGTAAGTCAACTGGTGCACAAAGCCATGGCCACTGACTTTTTTTATAACACAGCAACTATAATACAGCGTTCCAGGTGTCACGCTCATGGAACAGATGGCCGCACACCTACATACTAAAATCGCCGGTTCGAATCTTTCTCGGGGCACTGGCATTTCTATATCTTCTTTTATGCTGGTGATACTTCGGGTTTTCAAGGCGGCAGACATAAAGATGACGATCGTCTAGGAGGTTACTCAATGTAGTCTAGAATAGTTTACCGACGTTTCAGAGGTACTTACTGCGTCCACCATTATGGTCGTTGAGTCACCGCAACCACCTCTGAAATGTCGATAAACTAATATCAGATTACACGGCGCTACAACCCAGAAGAGAGCCATCTTCATACTCGCCACCGTGACAACCCGGACTTTCACGATTTATTACAGCGGTCACCTGTAAACGACATAGGACTCTGTCCAATCCTTCAAACCTTACCTCTGAAAGATACGTTCCTGGTATTATCCTTCCTTTTCCACCTGGGGGTTTCCAGCCAAAATTTCTTAATCATTTATCACCACACCTACGCATACTATATGTCTCACCTATCTAAAAGTAATCGGTTAATAATCCTAATAATGAGATAAATAGTGGAAATTATTGAACTAGTCATTACGTAATTTTATTCGGTTTCATACCACTTCAATTCTTTTAGATCTGAATATTTTAATCAACATTTCGATCTCAAACAATATCAATCCTTATTAAAAAAATAATAAAAAAGGAATGCAAAGCGAAACAAAATGCGCACTGCAAACTACAAACATGAGGTCTACTCATGATTCACAACATAAGGAATGGCTGAACGCTGGATGATGACAGGATCATTAAAATGACACACACGTCTTCCCAGAGATGTAAGTGCAGGGCAAGCTTGTGTCCTAGTATCGCCTGTTCGAATCTCAGCTGAGGTTCAAATTACTGACAAAAGTATTTTCGTGGTTTTGCGAACAGTCTCCAGTATAATACAGAAATACAGCGTAGTGTCTATAAATGTCATGAGAACCACCCACTCTTACATATCATTCATAATCTTACTATTCTATTCGACGCTTTTAAACATCATCGTCAAATAACATAAACTGTATTCACAGTGAAGTTAAAAAGAGATTAAATCAAGAAAATGCTTGCTACTGTTCAGTCCAGTGACATAAATAGTAAAGAAAAATCTATAACACGGTGCTTCATAATTTGAATTCTTCACACACGCCTGAAATTAGTAAGTTCGACTGAGCTCATTCATGCTACGATGTACTAGATTTATTATAAAAGTCTTCTATTATTACTTGTTATGACGAACAGAGGTGTGATGTTACTGCAAGTGCATTGCCACGCGCCCTTATGTTACAGATACGAGACAGGCCTCAATGTAGGACAGGAAGCTGCAAATATACTAAATAAAGCAGTAGAGCAACAGCCGATCAGCGAACGTCCTCCAGTCTGGGGAATGGCGTGGAGCAGAGTGGCGTACGGCCGAAAGCCCACCACCGTACAAACTGGCTTACGAAAATTCACTATGGCCTGCGGACGAGGACGGATTCTTTGCCTTTTCGGGGAAAAGGCCGCTGTATTATACATTTATAACGTACGTCACTACAATGAAGATACATTCAACGCAGTAGACTGGAGGGAGAGGACTACTCAAGGGACGAGACAGAGTTAGATATTTAGACACAGACGTACGGAAATCAAAATGGATGTTTGAGGTAGAATCTGAAGGTGTAGATTGAATTTAATTGGCTAATGACAGGGTTCCATGGCAAACTTGTGTGCATTGGCAATGAATTTTCGTGTTCCTTAAAGAAAGCGTTGGCCGGCTGAGTAGCTATCAAATACCGCACAACACGAAGTTACAGATGTGTCCACTGATAAAGATGAACGCTAAGTCACTTCCCGCTGCCCGACTGGAAATGCATGACTCACCGTCACGCGCTACAAGATTTCCTCGATATGCGCCAAGCATCTTTCCATAAGAACAATAACACCAATTTACCTTTGTAAAAGAAGTTCATGCCGGGAGCCGGGAAGTGACAGTTGCGTTGAACTTTATCAGTGAACGCACTGTGGTTCTTTTAAAATGGCGCCCATCAAATGCGGTATTGAGCCACATAATTCAGGACCTTTTCCTACCTACCCTTTCGGTAAGACCCACAGTTTTACGTAAATGACTGATCTGACATTTCTGACTGCCGACCTTTTGAAGTGACTGCTGATGC